>JAUJYS010000080.1:0-32824 GCA_033995665.1 Melogona broelemanni | reverse complement strand
ATGACATTTTTGCGCGAAAAATTTGAAAATAAGGAGTTGATAAACACCCATGCCAAGTTTTAAGAAAATCGGTTAACATTTCGCGAAGATATCCTAAGATGAATTTTGGGTGCCTTTTTTTTTTGCCCACCCTGTATAAAGTATTCTATCCAGATTGACCTGATATTCATCCCAGTCAATCAGGTGAGGCACCACCTGAGGGTCAGCGGGGGAAGAAACATGACTGCTTGTTGCGCAGTCAGTATTGAAACGGGCTTTGGTCGCCATCGTACACGGATCAATTGGACGGATTGGAAAGATTTGATCAAACGGATCAAATCTTTCTGTCCAGCATTTGGTCATAGCCGTTAAGTTATATTAATATGAAGCATAATTAACATGTTAAGGGAAGTTAGCCACCTCTTAGCCTCTACCGAAGCATTTGCCATAGGTGGGTCTGCTTTCGGGTTGGAAGGTTATTTTATTTTTGACTTCGCATCGAACCCGAATTTTGTAACATTTGCCTCAAAGCAGCTCCCACTCCCAGGGGGCGACCTAGTCATTTGGAATTTGGCCAGGCATAGGCTTCGGAGCTAGGTAGTTGCAAAAGCCTTACAACCTAAAGGCACAAACAGTCACGGGTCCCACGACTATGCTTAGTATTACGTTCCTAGTGCATTCATTACTATTGCATTCCAAAGGAAATACGCAATCTATCTTGCTCGAAAAATTCCGGAGGTATCTATCGGGAATTGAACCCACGCCAATGTTTTAGATCATTCACGACATCCCGCAGGTGCAGAAGATTTATTCCTCAACTCTACTTGACGCATCCATCCACTTAATACGTGATTTTATCCTTTTTTCTGCTGCTCTCCACTTTCTGGAGGATTTATTATATTTTCCCGCTGTAATTAAACTATCGAAAATTTACGTTGTTTTTGTGGGGTAGAATTTGTAGAGTAGTTCATCCGGCATAACAATTATTTTCTAATGGCTCTGTTAAGAGTCAGATTTGTGATGCGTACTATGGTTGTAGTGACTTTCCTTTTGTCGTCGATCGTAAATCGACTTCTATTTATTTCGCTGTTTGCGAATTTTAAACCACGGTTGCGGTTACTGTCCGACTCAATTAATTCCTAACCTCTTATGCCTTTCGTGATCAGTCAGTACATTAATAGATTGTTCGTTAATAATGTGTAAATGCCTCTCGAATTTAAGATGATGTCCTGGCAAATACACTGGACCAATGAAGAACCAGTCTTTATGCGATTTTGGCGAACCCCTTCGATCTTAGAGCGTCTTAGACCCGAGGTAGGCATGAAATGCATCAATCAAGATTTTAACAAAAATTATTTGCTAGGTCATGTTTAACAATAATGCCATAATAAATATTTTTGCCTGTCATTTTAGAAGATATGTGGGGCAAGGTACAAGTTGACCACCAACCTACTCTGACCTGATGAAACTGAAGGACTACTTGTGGTAAGCTGGTCTATTTTTAGAAAAATTAAATTTCAATCTTAGTCTTTTAGATGAATACGATACTCATGGTTAAATACATTTATTTTTTAAATTGTTTAAAGGTACGTGGGATTGCAAAACTAATAAGAACTTTAATATACATTTGTAGTTAAATTTTAAAATGAATTTTAAGTATTGCAACTGCTAAAGAAATTGTCCCCTAACACAGGTATAGTATAATTCAAATATAAACTTGGCATTAGAAACTTTTAATCCAATAAAAAATAAATATAGGCAAACACATTTACAGTTCTCATTAAGTGTCGAGCTCAGTTTGATTTACTCTCTGCCTTTTTTTGCTAGCCTCCTCGCGCTTTTTTCGCTTCAACTTTTTGAGTTTCTCCGCTTTTCTGTCCTCTTCGTCCGGATCCTTTCCCTCCATAATCAGACGTTTCCGTCGGTAAACCTCCTTCTTCTCCTCGAAGCCAGATTCGTCGAGCTTCACTTCCGATTCGCGTTTTGCTACTGACACTTGGGTCAAAATTTTGAGCACGTCTTTCTCTGGAAGAACGAAATTACAAACAAAAATGAATTAATATTCGTCAGCTATAAACATAAACCGCTAAGTAAAACGTATTGCGTGATATCAGGAATTATTTTTGTGCTTAATATACTGCTGTCTGACTCTAGTTTCAAGATAACTTGAAACTAAGAGCTTTTTAAAATTAATTTCCACCTTGACTGGGTTCGAACCCAGAATTCCAAATAATCGAAAAACAAATAATTTTTCTTTAAATAAAATAATAATTTCAAATCTTCGACTATTTAGGGCCCATTCTTGTAGTCGTTTAGGTCTTAGCATGCTTGCTCAAATACATTTTGACATTTTCGATTTTCACTGCCTCGAGTGGCATGGGAAAGACGTACTAACCGTTGACTTTGCACGGCTGTAGTTTAATCTTGATGAGCTCCTCGATGGCGTGGAGCAAGAATATGTCGTACTGGGTGACAAAGGTGATGGCTTGGCCTCCACGTCCCGCGCGGGCTGTCCTACCCACGCGGTGAATGTAGTCTTTGGGTACGCGAGGCACGTTGTGGTTGATCACCATGTCCACGGTTGGAATGTCAAGACCTATGAAAAATAATGTTGAGACGACACGAAGGACTTAACAAACGTTTTGCTTTGTACAAGCGGAAAAAGTTGCTTAATTTCGCTAACGCGGCTGGTACAAATAAAAGTGCAGCGACAGAAGCAATTTTGTATACAACGTTCCTTAAAATCCATCAATGGTAACAAAACGTTGAAAAAATAGATTGTACAATGTGCAAATTCCAAAATGTTAGCGATTCCAATTTTGAAACCATTGCTAATATTGGGCTAAGATTTTAATGAGTTATATACGTCAACATACTCCGGAGCGGGTGATTCCGGGTTCGATTCCTCCACGAGCGCTCTTCATAAGCGCTACAACTCACTTGCCAGGCAAGGTGGCGCTTCATTTTCGAAGGTAACCCCCGTCCGTCGGAAGATCACATTTAAAAACTAACTGGAATTGGGGGTGGGTGGGTGGGTGAATAATTCGTTTGAGATTCGCCCATTTTCGGGGCAAGGATCGTCTGAAATATTTTCTGAATGGTTCTTAAAAGATGATTCGTTGAGGCACAGAGGTGACAAATACAACTTTTTAGCGGTCGACTTACCCCTACTGGCGACGTCCGTAGCAATGAGCACTCGTATCACGCTGGATTTGAACGCGGCCAGCGAGGCTATCCGTTCCTTCTGCGCGATCATGGAGTGCAGAGCGGCGCACTTGAACCCCAACTGTTGCAGCATCATGGAGATGATCTGGCAACTCCTAAACGAAATCAAAATTAATGATAAAGTTTCCCCGCGCTCATTTGGTTAGCAGAATCTCTTTTAGCAGATCTCTTTTGATGAACATATCTCTCTCACCTGCAAGTATCGGTGAACACCATGACCGACGTCCTGTCCGTCTTCTGCACGAAGTCGTAGACAAAATTGACCAGGTAGGCGTCCTTGAAGTCGTTGGGCGCCAGCACGTAGCGCTGGTCCAACTGGGTCACGGTGGCCACTTCGGCCGGCGACTCCCAGAAGAACGGCCGGTTCATGGCGATCTCTCGGAGCTGGTTGAGCGCGTCGGTGATGGTGGCGCTGAACAGGAGCGTTTGCCGCTTCTTGGGGATCACGTCGAAGATGGACTTGAGCTGAAAACGGCAACGGCGACATGGGTTTAAATTTGTTTTCTTTAGACCGTCACTTCGGTGATTAGCGCTTCAGGAGATTTCGCACCACTCGTTTGGCTATGGCAATGTCTGAAGGGCGCATTTCCACCTGTGCCCCGGTAATCGTGTCATCGAGAACCAGGGCCGGGAATTAAACATGGGACCGTAGCACCACAATTGGTCGCACTAACGATGACTAATAACTATGCGTGGCAAAAAATAACTACCTATAAGACATTTATAATCTTAAGCAAGGTCTAAAATCAAAAATGAAACTTATTTTTCCTAACTTTCCCTGACCAAAATAAGTTTTCCCTGGCTTTTCTTGAACAAGTGACAGGTGAGTATGAACACCTGACTAAAATAAAAGTTGTCCACTACTTTTCCCCACGACCAAAATAACATTTTTCCCTGACTTCACCCCCTGACCAAAATAAAGAGTCTTCCCTGATTTTTTCTGATCAAAATAAGTTTTACCCTGACTTTACACACGACCAAAATAAAATATTTCCCTTATTTTCCCCGCCCAAAATAAGTTATCTTCGACTTAATCCCCGCACAAAAATTCAGTTCCCCCGACTTTCCAGGTGTATGATGAACACCCGCTATGACTTAGCAGAAGAGGACGAATTTTAGACTTTGCAAAGAAATACTTAGTACTTAGTACAATCCGTCGCAGCCCCAGATTGCCGGAAGGCTTAGGGCGCAACAAATCATGGTTCGATTTCCGGTTCGGACAACCATAAGTGACTTCAAATAACGTAGAATCACAACGGTGGACGCTTTGCATAGGCGTGTAGAGACTTGCCTGCACTAATTTCCGATACAACTCAATTCCAATTTTTTTTACCTGATCGTTGAAGTGTCCGTTCAGCATGCGGTCGGCCTCATCCAGCACCAGAAAGCGTATCCGGCTCAATGACAGTGTGCCGGTGTTGGTCAGGTGATCGACCAGGCGGCCGGGCGTGGCAATCACCACGTGAGGCTTGTGGGAGAGCTCCAGCGCTTGGGTCACGGTGTTCATGCCGCCAATCACCAAGCAGACGTTCAGCCCGATCGGTTTCCCCAGCACGCGGAACTGATCAGCAATCTAAAATGGAGAAAGCCATTTGTTGAGAAGGAAGTTCATTAAAGCGAGTTTGCGAGGAAATTTTTTTTGGCATAATCCAAGCACGAGAAAAATGTTCGTATCCGCTAGTGTACGCCTCGTTTTCCCTATGTTTCTATTCGCACAAACACATAAATTAAATCAAATGGATTAAAAAAATATGTTCTAATATTAGACATTATCGCCAACTATTAGAAAACCACATCACTAATCCAAAATTGTGCCTAAATTCTGAATTTATTTTTCAAATTACTGTCATCATGATAAAAGCGCAGAAAAAATATTTTTCACAAACATTCATTTTTTTTTTTGACACCGGGAATCGAACCCGGGATCGCCCGCACCGCAGTCTGTTCAAATACAGACTGAGCTAAACGGGTCGTACATTGTAGTCGTAACGCACCAATTCCTCGTGATAAACTTTTCACAGTGGCAAGAGCCATAACAATAAATCGTGCATTCTGATAGGTGCACTTTCCATCATTTTGTCTTAGCACAAAATCAAAAATGCTTAGCATCCAGGCACCGTAGAACTTATTTACTATTTGAACTTTATTTACTATAGGCACTTTTTACGATCAATTATCAATTCATCACACATCAAGTACCTGACAAGCAAGTTCTCTAGTTGGTGTCAAAATGAGCGCAAATATTCCATACGGATCAACGCTTAGTTCTTGAAGAATAGGCAGGGCGAAAGCGAAGGTCTTTCCACTTCCAGTCTTGGCGCAGCCGATGCAATCTCGTTTTTGTAAAATTTGTGGAATGCACTGGAACTGGATAGGAGATGGCTTCTTGATTCCTAAGTGGCGAAGAAACAAAAATGCATTTTACTTTACGACAGCAGATATGGGCTGACAGCCGTGTTGTCTTTAATAGGTCTGTAGTGTTACCATAAATATACGCATCAACAACAAGCATGTGTAAGCAACAAGCATGTGTGCACAAGCATCAACAAGCAAGCAAGCAAGCAAGCAACAACAAGCAAGTCAATGTACTTCAGTTGGTTCACCTAACGTCGGAAAGGTTAAACAATATTCAAGTCGGTGATGGCAATGGACCCTGTCGTAACTGAAAACCGTAGTTCTCGGCACTGGCGACGTATAATGCGAAAAATGATAAAAATTAATTGCACGCCACATGTTGCGTGATAACGCGACTACAGCCCCGTTAGCTAATGTATAAGTCGGCGTTGATAGCGCTAATTTATCTCGTTCCTCGGACATATTTTGATTGACACATCCATGGATCTACGAATGATAACTTACCCATGTTTTTCAGTTGTGTAATTAGCCATTGGTCGATTTTTAACATTTCAAAAGTCGCATTTTGAGTTTCTTCATCTACCATGTCCGCCATCTTGAAAAAAAGTGAGCAATCTTTAAATCAACAGTTTCCTAAATGGTAAGCGGTTAAACAAAGCGATTTACAGCGCTCGTTGATCTATTCCAACTATGCGCATGAATAGCCTCTGCGCATGCGCGCTCCGCACAGCAGCTAATCTGCTACTAACCACGATGTGGACCGAAGCGCTTCACGAGAAAACCCAAAATGTCGGCAAATGGCTAAATCCGTTTGGAGTGACTACGCGCTGCCAATTTCAGCTTTATTTTTGCGGATTTTTACATTCAAAATGTGCCGAAACTGAGTGCATTTCGTTTTTGAATAGTTCAAGAACATGGAGAGTGACGAAGATGGCGAACCGGAGTCGCGCACTTCGCTAACTCTTACCGGATTTCTCTTCGGCAACATCGACGAGAAGGGGCAGCTCGAAAACGATGTTTTGGATCAGGTAAACAAGCCGAGTTCTTTGCTATAGACCCACACATAGTTCACTAATAAAGTTGGTTTCCGTGGAACAACACAGCGTTTGATTTGTAGTTTCAAGTAATGCCTGTGCGATAAACATACCCGTGACACTGTGCCTGACCTCGAGTGACTTATGCCTGACATGGACATTTCAGTATATGCGCGTCAATGTTTAAAATCAACCCTTAAAATGTAATTGGCATTTCCATTATCAATTGCCTATAACGTTTGAAATCCCTAAACCCAAAGAACGATATGAGCCCAATTTTGGGTTATTAGATTGTGATGCATGCAGTGGAAAGGGTGAGATCATCGTTTCAATGCCCAATCTCTAGAAGGAATTCAATGCCGAGCTTTCCGACACATTCTGGGTGACGTTCACATTCACGGACATAGCATGTATCTCCAAGGTGGTGTCTGACCTACAGCTCCCCCTTCTCCTCACCCGCATAACAGATTCCAACTCCTCTACATCGTCTTAAACAACCAAACCATACTAAATTCCATAAAATTTATAACAAAGGCAAAGAGGCAAATCAGGGACCTCACGCAAACTTGAGAAGACTTTCGCTAAGAGTCAAAATCCGATTTCTTCACAAGACGAGTGTCTCCGAATGAAACATGCTTCCCCAAGACTTAGTTGAATCTCCCTCTCCTCCTTTAAGTGATGACAGCGCGCTAGGCCGCTTATAATAACTAATTCCACAAATTGACAATGTTGTTGTACTGTACGTGTTCCACGCGTCATCTCCGGACCCCGACCTTCGATCCCCCGACGCCTGGTGACTTCAGGGAGCAGGAACCCCTTGAAGCAGGAACTTCTTGGCAGAATACAGAGGGAGTTTGCCATTGCCTTCCACCGCGCAGTACAACGAATCATTCCAACGATCGACTTCATCGAGAATCGAACCCAGATCCGGTCGGCGAGCGAGCACGCTCACCACTCGGCCAGATCGGACGTACCCTGCCCTGCCATAGTCGCTACTTTCACAAATTGCGAAACTCAGCGCGGCGATTATATAATCTAAATCTAAAATGTCATATTATTTGTTATTTGACGCAGGAGAGTAAACGACACCTGGCCCAGCTTGGTCACCTTGGTTTCGGGTCTCTCCTCAAAGTCATCACCGATGACTCCCAGCCCCAGGACTCCGAGCAAGGCGACGAGGACGACGAGTTCAGCGATGGTATAATTGGATCGTTAATTTTTTTTATTTTGAGCAGTTTCTTTTCGAGTCTGGCAAATTGTTTCAAATATATAATTTTTTAACTAACGATAACGAATACATTTTCTTACGTCGTTGATCTAGGGTCCTACAAAAAGTCTCCATCGGCAGTGGACTACTCGGACATCACCGAGATGGCTGACGACGAAGACCAGAGCCAGATTCGGTCTGCCATGGCCACCATGTCCGCTCCTCGAGCAGGTACAGTCAATGCAGCAGACCGATTTGTCCTTTTCGCTCGTCATCGCTGTAACGAATAGCACCACAGGAGGTTACGTGCCCATCTCTAAGGTTGATATGGAAGGGCACATTTTCACCAACATCGATTGAGGAAAGGCGGAGCCGGAAATCGAACCCGGGTTCGCTGCACCAAAGGCGAACGTTCTATCGCCTGGGCTACGACGACCGCAATTCAATCGAATAGTTTAAGCGAAGCTGAATTTACCAGAGCTTAAATGTGACATCGTCTTGACGTCTTGCCGTACAATGCGATAAAAAAAATATAATCCGTATGCGTAGAAGTGCGATGACACGAGACACACAAATAAAATAAATCGCCGACTTGAGACGAGAAACGGTGAACGAGATTGCATGTTGGCACAATATGTGAATTTGCGTTATGGATGTTAAAAAACGCGGTAGTTACAAATCGTTTTAAAAGAATATGTTTTTTATTCATCTTTTCTTATCTGCCAATGCCACATCGTCTCAATGCAGATAACAGTGATGACTATGATATGGACGACGACGATGACCGACTCAGTCGCAGCGACGCCGAGCTTATGCCGCCGCCGCCCACCCCCACCAAGACCACCGACCAGCTGACTGTTGACTGTCAGTCCCCGGTGCCCTCGTCCTCGCCCAAGACTTCGCCCTCGCCCACTGGCACTTCAATCTCACCAGTGCCGGGTAATGCCACCGCCGACGGTTCGGCCGAGACCGCCACCGACAAGGGCGACGCCGCCATTCCTGTCTCGTCGGCGGCGACGACGGGCGGCGAGGAGACGGCGGAGGCGGTGGCGGCAGCTGCGGCGGCCGAGACCAAACGGCTGAATACGCCGCTGGCCGATATGCTGCCCAGCAAGTACGCCAACGTGGACGTGACCGAGCTGTTTCCAGAATTTCGGCACAATAAGGTTCGCGATTTAACTTTACAAGTCTGATTCGATTTTTTTTTTGAAACGCTGATGGTGGCAAACGTTGGTTTTCGAGAATTGTCGTTCGTAATGTTAATTGCTTTGTCGGGTTTCAGCCGCTGCGTTTCTCCCGTCTGTTCGGTCCTGGCAAGCCGACCAGCCTGCCGCAGATCTGGCGAGGCGTGAAGAAGCGCAAGAAGAAGAAGTCGATCGCCGGCCAACCGGAGAACAAGGACGATGCGGAATGGGAGTTGGATCTGCCGCCGACGCCGCCGCCCGAGATGTGCGAGTCAGACGACGAGGTACGGGGAGTGAAATCGTCTTGTGTTTGTTCTATGATTTCATAATCATGAATCTAAACTCGTTTGTTTCGATCCATTTCCAGGAGAAGCTGATGCGACCGGTGGAGGACAAGTCGTCGTCCAACAAATTGGACGGCAGCAACGCCAACGACGACTACTTCGGCGTGGCCCACTGGCGCCACGGTCCCGCCCAGCTGTGGTACGACATGCTGGACGTGCCCGACAACGGCGAGAACTTCGACTACGGCTTCAAGCTCAAGCAGGCGAGTGAAACCGTCGTTTCGCCTGACCAACTAATTTTTTTTAAAGTTCCATTGGCGTAAATGACTGTGGTTTCTTGTCTTCGCAGAAGGAACGCAAGGTATCTGAGGAGGAGGAAGAAGACGCTCCAGAGCCCGCTCCGGAACCGCTCGGCGAGGAGGATTATCCGGTGGACTCCTATCACATGGTGACGCAGCTCCAGTGGGAGGATGACGTCATTTGGAACGGCGACGATATCAAGCACAAGGTGAGCAGCTGTCTGTGTGACTCGAAAATTATTTCTACTTTTCTTCGCTATAATTTATGGTCATTTCATTAAAGGTTCTGGCCAAGCTAAACAGCAGAAACAATGCTGCCGGTTGGGTTCCCAGCAGTCTCAATCGCACTGCCACAGCTTTCAGCCAACAAGGTCGGTGCTTCTTAATAAATAATTTTTTTTTGTTGCTTGTATTTCTTGTTATTGTTGTTCTTACTTGGTATCTGTAAAAATTTTAAAATAGAATTCAGAATTTCGGAATATAATTTTTTTTTTACTTTATAGACAAAAATATAAGCCAATTTTTTCAGTCCAGTTTCATTCTATATTAGTCTTTTCATCAAAAATTTGGAAAAAGGAGTAAAAAAGTCAAAAAATGATTTCGATATTTGAAAATATACCAATTTTACAAATAGCAAAAAATAAAAATCAATTTTTCAATCCAGTTTCATTATATTTCATTAGTTTTATTTTATATTTCGGTGCTTTCAAGCATTTCTCACTTAAAATCAATGTTGTGTCAGTTTGAAATTCACTCGTTCGTTATTGCCATCTTAATCGATCGCGTCATTTTGATCGTTTGTGTCATTTTAAAAACGTCAGCCAAGAGTGTGGCTACTCCGCCGCTGCCCAACCAGTCTCTGAAACCTCACGCTGCCGGTCAGTCCAGCTCCAAGCAGGGCGCCAATGGTCCGAACAAATCAGGTGAGTTAATTGAGAAATTGTTTGATAACATGAATTTCATTTTCAAATCTGTCCATGCTGTCACATTATCAAAATTAGATAGCGTTTTATTTTAGGAGTACGGTATACGATTTTTTTTTCTCCTTACCTTTTTAATTTAGAAGCCGACATGGAGGACGACAAGGACGATACCTGGTACTCAATTTTCCCGGTCGAAAACGAGGAACTGGTCTATGGCTGCTGGGAAGATGATGTCATCTGGGATGCCGAGGTACTTGATTGCTACTCGCCGTTCTGCATGAACGGATTTACCAAGTCATAGCGGATATTGGAAAAATAGTTCCTGTTAAATGCATTTAGTTTTCTTACAATGCTTTGAGAAAATGAGTTATCTAAGCTGGGCTAAATTGGGCAAACTTCGAGATAACTTCAGTGTGTGTTTCCATGTCGTCCGCAGTGTATGGAGAAGATTCCCGAACCCAAGATCCTGACCCTGGACCCGAACGACGAGAACATCATTCTGGGTCTACCCGATGACCCGGACCCCAGCACGCACCCGCGGGACCAGCCCACCAAAGACAAGAAGGACCCGGTGCGCAAATCCCGGATCCTGCTGGGAAAGGCGGGCGTGATCAGCGAACCCGAGACGCCACCAGTAAGATCGCTTTTTTTTCTTTTTTTTTTTCATCATTTATTATATGACTCTCGCCATTTGTCGCATGTCGGTTTGATTTTTGTTGTCCGTGTCTATAGCCACCGTCGAAGACGGCCGTCAAGGATCCGTACAACGTGTCCAACGACGAGTCTTATAATCCGAAGATGACCCAGGAGAGTGCGCTGCGCATGAACATGGGCGGTAATCTGATTCAGGTAGAACAATTATAACATGTCAACAAATTATTATAAAAAAAATTTCGGATTTTTTTTTTATGAAAATGTTTATTTTTTGTGTCAAAAATAGTTCCGAAAATTATACGACTTTTTTTTTTGTTTTCCTGATTCGTGTGTCTGGTCGAGTAGCACTCCATTCCGGCGGTGGAACTTCGAGCACCCTTCTTCCCAACCCACATGGGTCCGCTGAAAATGCGCAACTTCCACCGGCCCGCTCTCAAGCGCTACTCGCACGGACCCATCGCCCATCCGGGACCGCACGGAGTTATTCCATTGCTCAAGCAGATCAAGCGCAAAGCCAAGGTAAGATGAAAGTTTGAACTGACGAGCGCCAATACCCAATTTAATTTGATGTCGACGTTCGAAAAAAGGTACGAAACCGTTGCATTACGCCGTCCCTTCCATCCTATTTCGAGAAACTTTTTTTAATGGCTGAGTTCCTCTTTTAATACTTTAGATTCAGATAAAAACGTTAATTTGTTTTCCTAGCGCATTAACATGATTGATGATTTAAAACATTTAAAATCATTGTTTCGGTGGTCTAGCTTCGCGAACAAGAGCGGCAGGCTTCCGGCGGAGGCGAAATGTTCTTCATGCGGACGGCCGAGGATCTGACCGGCAAGGACGGCGAACTGATCATCTGCGAGCTCTCCGAGGAGCACCCCCACCTGATCAGTCAGGTCGGAATGGCCACCAAAATCAAGAACTACTACAAGAGGGTAAGCTAGAACTGACTGGAGCAAACTGTGCGAATCGAAACGTTCGGCCGTACAGCCCCTGTTTTCTATTTACTATCGCGTATTCTTCTTGTTCCTCCCTTAAACTAGAAACCCGGAAAGGATCAGGGCGCTCCCGAATATCAGTACGGTGAAACGGCCTACGCTCACAATTCACCGTTTCTGGGATCGCTGGCTCCGGGACAGAGTCTGCAGGTTAAAACGCATTTTCTACTTGCCGTTGACAATCAACTATTCATTTACTGTGTTGCCACATAAAGGATATTTTTTTTACTTGTCAGGCACTCGAGAATAATCTGTTTCGGGCGCCGATTTACCAGCACAAGATTCTCGAGACCGATTTTCTGGTCATTCGTTCCAGGCAACAGTACGTCACGATGATGCATTCGGTTTTTATTTCTGTTCTGCGAGCTTGGCAGCAGCGGGCCTCGCTTTTTGAATTTTCCGATTTGAATTTGTTTTTTATTGTTATTCTTTTCTAGCTATTTCATACGAGACGTGGACATGTTATACACGGTCGGGCAGATGTGTCCGCTGTACGAAGTTCCCGGTCCCAACTCCAAACGGGCCAACAATTTCGTGCGAGACTTTCTGCAGGTACGATCGCGTCACTTGCCAATTTTATTCTTATCCAATACGATTCGAAAGATAGAAAGAGGACGGTTAATTTTATTTAAAAAAAATATCAGTCGGGATCCCTCGTAAATACAGGGGAGTCTTTTAAAAAAAATACTTGACTTGTACGCGGTTAGGCAATGTTAGCTATCTTGTTAAGGAATTTTGTACGTGAAATATATTTTAATTGTGAATGTAATGAATAGCTGGTTAACCTGTGTTTGTTTTGTTTGGCAGGTGTTCATCTATCGCCTGTTCTGGAAGAGCCGGGACGTCCCGAAGCGCATTCGCATGGACGACATCAAGAAGGCGTTTCCCTCCCACTCGGAGAGCTCCATTCGCAAGCGTCTAAAATTGTGCGCAGATTTCAAGCGTACCGGTAAGATAGGTGCCTATCTTTTTCTGAGTAGCTCTGACTTAGAAAAAAATCGCAACCCCCCACCGGGCATGTGTGGGCTCCTCTGTTGGCGTCCAAAATCGAAAATTTCTCCGTTGATAAGCCACGGTGGAACTTTTTCTTGTCCAAGACCTTAAATGTGTCTTTTTGTTTCCGATAGACTCCTAAACATTTTTCTGAAAAAAAACGTCACTACACAAAGTGGAAAAGTGGCGCGATCCATCAGCAGTCTCTCTTAAGGGAAAACAGGACACGACTGATCGTAGAGTCAGAACATAATTTTGAAGTCCACAATTAAAATTAGATCATTTAGTAGATATTTTTTTAAAGTAAAATGGAAATCGGTTATTCCTATTATAAGAGCATTTTTTATTGTTGTTAGTCTATTCAGTATATATTGTTGTTGAGCTATTCGTTTTCCGCCAACAGTGTTTGGGCCTTCCTTTTGAACATTTATCGACGAGGGGTGGCGGCCACCAAGAAAGGTGTGGAGTGGCGCATCCCCACTTTTCCGGTGGCTGGCCACCTGGCAGCCCGAAGTACAAATAAATGGCGTCGCCTTTTTTTATTTGGGCGCGCGGATAGGGATGGACTCCAACTGGTGGGTCATCAAGCACGACTTCCGGTTGCCCACCGAGGACGAGATTCGCGCCATGGTGTCGCCGGAGCAGTGCTGCGCTTTCTACGTGATGGTGGCGGCCGAACAGCGACTCAAGGTACCGATAGCGATCTGACCTCCTGGTTCGGTGCATGTGCCTGTATCGTTGAGAGAAAAAGAGGTGTAATGTGCTTATAAATAAATATTTTTGATTATGTGTCGTTGCTTACAAATATTCGTCAAATTAGTTGCCAATGATACGCTTCTTGAAAATTTTATAAAAAATGGTTGATTAAAATATTTTTTTCGTTTAATCCTTAAAATGCATGAAATTTGTTGCTAATGACATTTCTTGAACATCTTACAAAAATTGGTCAGCAAAATTTTTTTTTTGCGTTTCGAAAGTGGAAAACTAAGATTGATCGTTTTGACTACACCATTTTGAAGTAAAAATATGTTTGAAAGTTTGTTTCAAATATTTAATAAGTACTGTATATTTTTTTTTAATGAATCGTGCGCTTGTTTCGAATTCATGGTACCTGTTTCGGCTCGGTCGTAGGACGCCGGCTACGGTGAGAAGTCGCTGTTCGCCCCCGACGACGACAACGACGAGGAGATGCAGGTGAAGATGGACGACGAAGTCAAAGCGGCGCCGTGGAACACCACGCGCGCCTTCATCCACGCCATGAAGCAGAAGTGCCTGCTGCAGTTGACCGGCATCGCCGATCCGACCGGCTGCGGCGAGGGCTTCTCCTACATTCGCGTGCCCAACAAACCGCAGCAGTCCAAGGACGAGGCCAGCGAGAAACAGCCGGCCAAAAAGACGGTCACTGGTACGGACGCCGATCTGCGGCGCCTGTCGCTCAGCAACGCCAAGAATCTGCTCAAGAAGTTCGGCGTGCCCGAGGAAGAGGTGGGTGCTTTCTATTTTTTTTAGTTTAGTCCTTGAGAATATCACTAGGAACTGGCTCGAACCTATCCCGTTGGGCAATTTTATTTGACTTAGCAGTACGTGCCATACAGGGTGGGGTGGAAATGGAACGAAAAGTTTCGTTCCTAGGAACTGGTTCCTTTTTTGAGGACCTTAGGAACGCTTAGGAAATAGGAAAAATAAGTTAATGACTGGATTTTTCAAAGACTGAATGTGCGCCAGAGTAACCAAAAGGGCTCCCAAACGTTTAATAATATTTTTCTTTTATCAATTACCAATCTATAATTTGAAGTTCACAGTTTTACGTTTTCCATGTTCGTAGAAGACGTCACAGCCGAAAGCTCGTGTGTTTGTTTCCTCTGTACCTGACGGATTAAAAATGTCTTAGTATTGGACTTTGAATCACTTGATTTTATTTTATTTATATTTAATCAGTTTTTCTCAATTAATATTTTTCTTGTCGCCAGATCAAAAAATTGTCTCGCTGGGAGGTGATCGACGTCGTTCGGACGCTGTCCACCGAGCAGGCCAAGGCCGGCGAGGAGGCCATGAGCAAATTCGCTCGCGGCAATCGCTTCAGCATCGCCGAGCACCAGGAACGGTACAAGGAGGAGTGTCAGCGAATCTTCGATCTCCAGAACAAGTGAGGCTCGACTGTTTTCTATTTTGGAATAGGCATACAGTGTTGGGTAGGAACGGAACGAAAAAGTTTCGTTCCTAGGAACTGGTTCCTTTTTTGAGGAACTTAGGAATGCCTATGTTCCTTTTAATTTTTGAGAAACTGGAACAGGAACAGGTTCCTATTTTTTGAGGAACTGAAACGGGGATTCCTTTTCTGTGCAAAGTGTTCCTTTTGCCTTAACCTTCAATATTCTACGAGTACAATTTTCAAAGTGTGTCGTCAGCGGAACAATTTTGCAGGATCAAATAGAAATTGCTAAATATTTTGATCTGTTGAAAGCTTTTGGTCCGTGCTCGCAGAACTACATTTGTCCTGTAGATTAGTTCACATAAATTATTTTTAAAATATTTTTTAATCGATGGAACGTAAAAGGAACGAAAAAGTTCCAGGTTCATTTTGAAAATTAACTGAGGAACGCCAAGGTTCATTTTAATTTTTGAGAAACTGTAACGGGAACTGGTTCCTTTTTCATCGGAGGAACGGGAACTGGAACTGGTTCCTTTTCAAAAGGAACGAACCCAACACTGTTCATTTACGCCAATGGAACTGTAAAAAAAACCTAATTATTTGTAACAAATTATTTGTTACACCGTATTCGTTTTTCGCCCCTCTCCGTAAAGGGTGCTGTCGTCTTACGAGACCCTCTCGACCGACGAGGGCTCCAGCACCGAGGAAGACTGCAGCGACATCGAGGAGATGGGAAAGAACATCGAAAATATGTTGTCCAACAAAAAGACCAGCTCACAGGTGGGTCAAATTCGCCGGGACGTCGCAGCTAAGTGTGACACGATTGACCAACAAAGGATGCGTAATCTAAAATTTATTTGTCGCTCTTTTTTCTGGGTAGTTGTCTCACGAGCGTGAGGAGGCTGAACGAAGAGAGCTGCAGAAGATGATCATGGGCGAGCCAGTCGAGAGCACCGGCGACAAGAAAAAGCCGTCCAAGTTTTGTAAGCTATTATGAACTCGTTATGCTATCATGGAGTCGCTGAGCGACAGTTATACGGGTGCATATTAGTTTTTTTTCTTGGCGAGAAACTTTTACGAAACTTTTCGAGTCTAAATTGGTGATCGAAATTGGTAGAAACTTGCTCGGCAAGCTTTTTTTTCATTTTTTGTCGCGATTGCTGACGTCACAGATCAGGGTTCATAGTGACCTGTGGAAAGTCAGGAAAAACCAGGAAAATGAATTTTGTTCAGGAAAAATCTCGATTTTGGTCAAGAAAAGTGAGGGAAATGGATTTTCAGTTTTCAGTATGAACCCTGCAGATACCGACCAAAGATTTCCCTAGCAAAAGCTCTAATGTAAATCCAGTATTATTGGTGGCATTCCACCCTTTCGGTGACGCTGATTGTTATGTGTTGTCCGTAGCTTTCTACCCGAACATGACCGACCGCGAGCGGGAGCGCATGCAGTCGCGCGACAAAGACGACGACACGGCCTCGATGGCCAGCATGGGCTCGACACCCGGCCGTCGTCTCAAAATCTACCGCACGTTCCGTAACGCCGAGGGCAAGGAGTACGTGCGGGTGGAGATCGTGCGCAAGCCGGCCGTCATCGATACCTACCTGCGGATCCGAACGACCAAGGATCCTTCGTTCATGTAAGAGTTGCTTTTCTTAATTGTCAATCTGCGCGTGCCCTTCGAGCTCGCTATTAGTTACTCGCGAGCTCGATGTTAAATTCGAAATGGGAGGGGGAAATTCCAGAATCAATCAGTTCAGAATATATTCTGTGTTCGAAAAATGCAAGCACAGTTTGGTGTAATAGGCATAATTGAGGGGGAACATCTAAATAAAGTGCGCAAATTAAAGCTTTTCAACAATTGAGCTAACGATTAAAGTGGCGCTGAATCTCCTGTTGTGATATTCACTACAGCAATGACGATCTTCTATTGTCAAAAAATAAAAATAAATTATGCTAATACAGAGAACTACATCAGTACTTAGTTGAAAAATAATATTTCAAATTAATTCCGATAAATGCTGATGCCTTCGCATTTGATGATCAACTAATTCAATTTCAAAATTTAACTACGCAACTTGTTTTTTTTTTGTAAATTAAATTTTTTTTCCGTTGAGTTCGCGAATTGAAATTATCAATTCACAATTTGTTGAGTAAAATGTCGAGAGACTCTGGCAAATAACACCAAAGTACGGAAAATTCGACCTACAAAAATTCGAAAATAATAGCAACATTTTCTATCGCACGGGGAAATTAAAATTAAATATTTGAATTATATGATAAACCAAATATTGCACGTCAAGTCAGAATAAAAAAGCATTTTACAATACGTTAAAATAATTAGTCGAAAAATTTATCGAATTAAATTAATTAAATTAAAAAAATTTTATTCGAAAGGAAAGTCGAAAAGGCCATGACTTTTACTGCTGTGGCGATTGGCACGGTTTTTCTATAAACTGGGCAAAGCTAACACCCAGTATCCTTTCTTATCAATCTTTCATCCTGACAGTAAGCAGTTCGCCACGCTGGACGACCACCAAAAAGAGGAGATGAAACGCGAGAAGCGCCGCATCCAGGAGCAGCTACGGCGACTCAAACGCAACCAAGAGCGCGACAAGATGGGCCTGCCCCGTCCACGCAAGAAGCCCCGCAAGGACAAACCGGAGCTCAAGGTACGTGGGCCGTATCGGGTGCGTCGGGACGGCTTCCGACTCCCTACGCCTGCATGCCGTGTTTCCCGCCACTGCCGACCGACCGGAAGTGAAGTGGGCCACGGTGGCCGGCGCACCCGA
Source organism: Melogona broelemanni (assembly GCA_033995665.1). Lineage (NCBI taxonomy): Eukaryota > Metazoa > Arthropoda > Diplopoda > Chordeumatida > Chordeumatidae > Melogona > Melogona broelemanni. The sequence goes on along the minus strand of JAUJYS010000080.1, from coordinate 14,747 downwards.
GCTCGGCCGATTAATCATTTTTTTGCCTGTGTTTTTTCGATTTATTACATATCTATTTACGTATTCGTTCTGCATGACTCATGTTCTGAAAATGATTATTTCGTTGACTTGTTTATGTAAAATTGGCCCCATAAATCATGATTATAAACGGAGAGGAATTACTATACATTTCAAGATAAAATTTACAGTAAGTTGCGCTTTCTTTTATTTTTGCTATACACATTCGAATCAACGTCGTCGTGATGGTCACTCTCTTTCTTTTATTTTTTTATTTTTACAATTGCTGTGCCGATCTTCCCACAATCTCACCTAATATTTCGAACTTATGTATTTCTTCGCCAATTCCTCGTGTCTTACGATCTGATTCGAGCTGAGCATGCGCGCGCTCATGCGCATCACAATTTTATTTAAATAATTTTACAAAGCAATCAAATTTTCTGTGGAATTTGCCGCTTTGCCTTTAAAATAGTTAAGTATGTGTGATTAAGTCGGTGCATGTACAGTCGGCGCATATACATACCCTGACGAGCCGCCGCAGCTTGCGTTACAAATTTATTATCAAAAAGGTTTCATTTTAGGTCGCATTTGTTTTAAGATTAAATCCATTCATTTAATAATCGAACCGTGCCTTAGTGACTAACCTTGTGCTTGCCTCTCGTCGGCCCTGCTTACGAGTAGTGATTATCTTTTATCTGTGTGTTTTAATTTCCAATACATTAGCATTACTCAATCCCCGCTCCTGCAAAAACGTTGACATCAGGGAGAAATTTAGTCTAAGAAAGTTTGCGAACAAATAAAGTTTTGTTAAACCGTAGTTGCTAAATATGTTTTTTGTTATGTCTGACGCGACTTTCGGCTATATAAGTTATTTAATAGTTCAGAAATTAAAACAGACATTCGCGTGGACTATTTACAAATTCTTAAAAATATATTTAAAAGGGCTACAATTTCTTAAAAATATTTTTAAAAGGGTTACAAATTCTTAAAAATATTTTTAAAAGGGTTACAAATTCTTAAAAAATATTCTCAAAAGGGTTACAAATTCTTAAAAATAATTCTTAAAAGGGTTACAAATTCTTAAAAATATTTTTTAAAGGGTACACAAATTCTTTAAAAAAAAACAATTCTTTGTCAACGAATATTCGCTTATTGTATACCCATGTCTAAGCACGAAGGATTTGGGAGCGGAAATTTGCTAACCTCTCGATTTATGCTTTCTCTGCCACTTATTATTTTTTTCAACAACTCAACTTCTCCCTCTCCTATCGCACCTTTCATTTATACCATCACGATTTCGATGTGCCTCTCGCCGCCCGTATCACTCGACTCAATTCTCCTGTTTTTTTCCCCTCACCTCCCTCCCCGCCACCCTCGCCAGCTCAAATGTGGCGCCTGCGGATCTATCGGGCACATGCGCACCAACAAGGCGTGCCCGCTGTACCAAGCTAACGCTCCCCTGCCGTCGGTGGCGGTGGCCATGACCGAGGAGCAGGAGGAAGAGGAAGAGAAGATCGGCATTAACGACGACGACCTTGTGAACGTGGACGGCACCAAGGTCACGCTGTCCAAGTCGCTCATTCAGGTCAGGCTCGATTCTTGGTCTCGTTGCAACCCATTCCAATGTGTTACATGTGTAGTATATGTTGAACGAAGCGGTACCGTTTTTTATTTTAACGTACGGCCGTCGTAGCTCAACGGTAGAGCATCAGGTTGTTGTGCGGCGATCACGGGTTCGATTCCCGGCTCGGGCTTTCCTTTATTCGATCCCGGAGTATTGGTGAAAATGTACTTCGTTACATATACCCTTCCACAACTGCTCTAGCGGTTAGAGGGGTACAGTATCTCCTATAGTGATACCGTATTTCCTCTGGTGATTGACAATCATTCATTATTAAAATAAAATAAAAATAATTATAAATATTAAAGCATAAGCAATAAAAAAGGCTAAATGACATGTATAATTAAGTGTTTCAGTAATTAGTTTCATAGAATATTTGGATCATTTCGAAAACTAAAAAATATATATCGTGATTAGGCGATGGCTTAAAAACAATGAATGGCTTGGAAAGTAATTAATTCATTTTTTATTTTTTATATAACATCACTGTCGTGTCATCGCTATAATCCATTGCACTTCACGTCCACATTTTAGGGAGGTTCGAAAGCAGGCAGCAGTTATACTTGTTAATAGTGATTGATTGTCCCATGTTGCCAGTCAGCCAAAATGCATAAAAATAATTCCAAAAATTAAAAAGAAAAATGTAAATGTGTCAATCGGCCTTAACCGGTGTCAAGTCACATTCGCTTGCCAGCATATTGTTATCCGATGATCGTGCTAAATCTGGGATCTTTGCTCTTTGCAGCACGCCGACGAAATCCGGCGCAAATCGTTGGTTCTCAAGTTCCCGAAGGAGGCCGTGGCCGTGCGAAAGAGGCGTCGCGCCGGTACCGTGGTGCACTGCGACTACCTGAAGAAGCCGCACAAGTCGGCCAACCGTCGCCGCACCGACCCGCTCGTCACCCTTTCCTCCATCTTCGAGGGAATCCTCAACGAGATGCGTGATCTACCCGACGTAAAATAGCCCATCAGCCTCTCGCCCTCGCCTAACCTTAACAAAAATTAATTTTTTCCTATTTTTGCTTAATAAACTGTTTAAAATTCATCGTATATCCGTTTTGCGTTTAGACCCAGCCGTTCCTGTTCCCGGTGAACCCGAAGGTGGTTCCGGATTACTATAAGATAGTGACCAATCCGATGGACCTCCAGACTATCCGCGAGTCTCTGCGGGTGCGCAAGTACCAATCGCGCGAGGAGTTCTTGGCCGACGTTCATCAGGTCATCGAGAACAGTTCCATGTACAACGGTAAATGTTTGGTTTTCCTTGAACACGATAGTGGTCAAATTTCAACGATTTCAACGATTCGACTGAGTTGGTGAAAGAACAGAATGACGTTGAGACCCACCGAGACGTCGAATCGCCAGTGGTGAAGCATGTTACGCCAGTGATATGTTACTGTGTGCTAGCACTCGAAAATACGAGTAGAATTCGCGCCCGAGCGCGTTTTCAATTACACACATTTACATTTAAAAATAAGATAATTCACGATATGCGCGCTCTTGCGCTACTTTTTATTTTTAAGAAAATATAATTTTAACAAATCTTGCAATTTTTGTCAGGGGGAAAATGTCTGGCGAATAAAATTTGTTCTTATCTAGTCAGGGGGAAACATTTTATTTTCGTTAGGAAAAGTCTGATAAAATTTTGATTTTGAGATTTTAAACATCTGTCTAGGCGGGTATTTTATACACCACCATCATGAAATGGAAGCTGATTTAAGTTTTTAGAATGCCTCAAGTTATATCAACGCAATCTATCGAGAAACGGACAATACCTAGGCTCTGGGCCGACGCATTGGCGATTCATTATTATCACCTTCAGTTTACGATTACAATATGGCTCGTCTCGTATTTTTTTTTTTCTTGCTTGTCAAAGGTGCCAAGAGCATTCTTACCATGACTGCTCACAAGATGCTGTCGCTGTGCGCCCAGCGATTGTTGGAGAAGGAAGACAAGCTGATGCGACTGGAGAAGGCCATCAACCCGTTGTTGGACGACAACGACCAGGTGGCGCTGTCCTTCATCTTCGACAGCGTCGTGTCGGAGAACCTAAAGACGGTGCCCGAGTCGTGGCCCTTCCACAAGCCGGTCAACAAGAAGTTTGTCAAGGACTACTACAACGTCATCAAGAAGCCGATGGACTTGGAGACTATTCTCAAGAACATCAAGGCGCACAAGTACCACAACAGGGATGACTTTGCCAACGACGTTGACCTGTTGCATCTCAACAGCGTCAGTTACAATGGTGCAGACAGCCAATTCACCAAAAAGGTAACGATTATAAGTTAAATATGGCGCATTCCGTAAAATGTGGCTCTGACTCGTTCTGTTAAACAAAATCGGCAAATGCCGATTTCTGTCCGGACAAACAATCGTTTCGTGTCTGGAATAAAGCAAAATTTTATTCCAGAAATGTAATAATATCTGACCTTATGTCATTGATTTATTATTACTTTATACAATCGGTTGAATTTCAAGTGATTAAAAATATTGATTGTGGTCAAGGAAGGTGATGAAAAATATTGATTTTGGTTAATGAAATTCAGGGGAATTTTTTTTAATTCTGATACGAAAAGTCGGGGAAACCTATACTTAATTTTTTAGTGCGTACCCCAGTTTAACCAAGTTTATTTTATGGTTGACAGGCGTTGCAGATATCCGAGATCTGTCGAGCGAAACTGCAGGAGTACGACGACCATCTGACCCAGTTGGAGAGCAATATCCGGCGCGCGCAGGACGCCGCGCTGGAGGCGGCCGAGACCGACTCAATCATGACGGGCACCTCGGCCGGCCACCTGGAGCATGACGACAACAGCCTGATGGACATGGACGAGCACAGCGGTCACGGCGGCGCTGACGATGAGGACGACGACGGCGTCGAGCATCATGAGCGTCGGCACACGCTCGGACGCAAGGTGACTTTATTTTTTGTTTTTCGACGACCCCGTGTTCGCAACTATTTTGTTCACTTTATTCCGTGTTCGTTTGCACTATTCTTTGAGCTTTCCAACACGAACGATTACGTGCCGATTACGTGCACAAATACGTGCCGAGTGGTATAATGGTAAGCGTGCCCGCTTTTTACACCCGTGATTGCCGGTTCAATTCCCGACCGAGACCTCCGGAATTTTTCGGGCGAGAGAAATTTGTATGCACGCCTTCCTTTGTTCCTTCATCTTGCCGTGATCTTCACTACACTGAGGGGAATTTTCCCCATTAAAAAAACAACATATTGACCTAAATATTCAGTCGATGCAATTCATCTGAGATGCGTTCTGCATTTATTAAAAAAAAATTGATCTCTCTCTAAACGAGCACACCTGTTATTTCTTATGATATTTTACTCGTGTAAAATAAGTTACTCGTATTAACCATTCACTCGATGACGTTATAGGAATGTTCCCTAAACTGCATATTTTGTATTTCCATCGGCAGCGCATCCGCGTGGAAGGCAAGGAAGGCGAAGAGTCAGAGTTCATCGACGTGGAGGGCGAGGAGGGCAGCGACGTGCACTCGGTGTCGCAGTTCCACAACAGCGAGGCGGAGGGCGAGGAGGAGAGCAACGTCTTGGTGGACGACCTGGTGGTGTCCGAGAACAGCGAGGCGTCGGACGTGGACGACGAGGGCAGCCGCAACTACTTCATGAGCAAGCTGAGCGAGGACGGCAGCGAGTCGGAGAGCGACGCCCTCCACGACAAGCGCTTCGGCGGCCCCGCTCATCTCCGTCACCATCACCGCGACGTCGACGAGGACGACGACGACGAGTTGTCGCGCAACTATTTCGATGCGGGTAATTACCGCCGGCGCTCTTGCTGGTTTTTTTTTCGGGGCGTTTTTTTTTGTTCTCGGGATTTTTAGATGTTTTTTAAGGACGATTTTTCTTATTCGTACGTGACGTTTACCTTGCGCCAAACATTTAGATTTAGATTAATGTGATCGCTGTTCAGAGCATTCTGGCGATATAATGGCGACATTTAGACCGTATTAAAAGAGATGAATTTTAGTTAAAGAGATAAAGAGGAGGTTAATTAGGAGGGGGTGATTAGGGCAGGCTTACCAGGTACGGATAGCCTGCTGACGGGATTTGAAAGAGAAGAGGGTGGGAGACAGCACAAGATCTTGAGGGAGGGCGTACCATTTCTTGATTGTTCGTGAGAAGGAGGAAGCGAATTGAGTATATATTGAGCGGATGGCGACAGTCCTGTTTGCTTGCCAGAGACATAAAGTCGTCTGGTTCAAGGGTGGTTTTGCGATGAAAGATAGAAGGGGTGCAGTGATGAGAACTATGATAAGCAGCTACAAAATTGCGATGTATTGAAATGTTATTTAAATGATTATGCCACAAATTTTAGAGTGTGGGAAAATCAACTTAAGCGTTCACTTTTTTAGTACTGTTACTGTACTGTTATTTGGCAATTTTTATTTTTTTTAAAATCACCGTAGTGCCTAGTGCACTACAGGATTACTGCACCCTCGTGTCTCTATGCAAATATGTGAGGGGAAGGGAAATGGCAGCTGGAATAGCCAGGCTGCAGGATCCCTATCTAAGCTATGGACTCCCTAATGGAAGCTCAGGGGTGGCGCCAGTACCCCAGGCTAACGAATAAACGAAAGCCTGCGCCGAGAATCGTAGCCGGGACCGTCCGCTTCATAGGATGTTGCCATACCCACTGAGCTATTGGTACGTACAATTTTATATTGTATACACAGTATAACGCGCGCGAATATTCTTAGTTTTAATCTGTTAATTTTGGAATCTGTTTTGCATAGGAACTGCTTAAAATGGAAATTTTAAATCTGCAATTTTATCCAAAACAATCAATTTTGAATTTCTACCGAATTGAACCCGCAACCGCTAAAAAAAACGTAACGCAAAAAAAAAAAAACGTAACGCAAAAAAAAAAAAAAAAAACGTGTTGCGACCAGTGACAACAATTAAAATTTAATTTTCCAATATTTTAATTCTCAATAAAAATAATTTGGAAAATCATGAAGTACCGGTACAAATTTATGATAGCCATATCTGTAACGCGAGTGCTGCTCCCTTCCAATAGGCAAACACTGCTGGTACAGCTGTATGACAAGGGAGCAATCTACAAGAAGTGCCGGCTAACGAATCGGGGCACATGTTATCATCTGCTCTTGTTCAAGCAAATAGTTCACGAATTAAAAACTCGAATTTATCATGACGTATATATGTTATTCGTACACTTAAAGGAGAACTCGAATAAAGCAACCTATTGCATTTGAAGTAGAAAATAATTGCCATCTTGTGCGGCCCCGGGCACAATCTGATTTTCGCGCCCCATATAGCACTATTATTATGTTGTAACGGTAATAAGGACGTTCGTATGACCTATATGGTGTACGATAATTGCAAATGAAAGTCAATTGTGAAACAGCTGCATCACACAAGCGCAGTAAGCCAATTTCACAGATTGGTAAACAAGTTTGAAAAGGAGTGGGCTAAATTATCAAAGACTATCTAATTTTTGAAACCTGTAATTGCCAACCTAGTGGTCCGCATTTCTTTTTTATAAGCTACCGGGATTGGCCGCACATTATAGTGAACCCAAATATAACAAACTGATTCCCTTTAGCTCAAGAAACGTGAAGTATCTGCGTGCAACGTTATGGCGTATTCCATTACGTAAAATAATCGAAAAAATTCTTCATTAAATAGTGCCTTAGATAGGATGATGAAATTCTACGAAAAACAAAATTTGTGTTATTATCCTGATTGGTAAAGAATGTGAGACTATTTCTCCAATAAAAAACTATGATCCTGCAAATGTGAGACAAGAGGGGTAGTAATCCTGTAGTGATTAACACTACGGTGATTTAAAAAAATATTACCTACCTACGTTATTCAGGTATGCACCTGATGTCCGTAGTGCATGCGACTTATTAAAAGAAATCGCATGTGCTCAATCGTGCATTAAATTTTAATTAAATTTTTTTCTTTAAATATTGGTTAACATAATAGCCCAACTAAGGAAATAAGGTAATTATAATCACAAATGAATTATACATTACGATACTAAATTTAAGATTCAAGTAAAATATGACACTAAAGTATAGATTATCTAGGAATATCTCCACCTACAATTTATAGTTTACAGTACAGTGTATAAATCAGGAAATTTATTTTCTAATTATTTCCAAATATTCAAGCCTGTATTTTATTTATAAATAAATATCCCTTAAAAATACTCGCAAAATCAGTCAACCTAATGTGCTACAGACAATGATACTAGCAAATTATTGATATATCAGGTTTTGTTTTTCTCTTTTTCATTACTCAGTTGATGCTTTTGTATCAGACTGCATGCATTTATCGATTAATTCAACGATGATACATGTACATGCTGCAATGCGCCTCAACCAACCACACTGCCATGAATGTATGAGCAATATGTACTGGAATATTAATTAATTCCGATTACAATTACAATTACAATTACAATATTTACCCGCGAGCAGCCCTTTTTAAGGGGGGGGGCATATGGCGGGTGTCAGCAAGATCAGATTTGTACATAGATTAGAATGATATACTTAAAGATGCTCTGTACTTGAGCTTCCGTAAGGTCGTTCCATTGTCGGCACACTCTGGGGAAGTACGAATAAAAGTAGGAATCACCATGACAAAATAGTTCCTCGACCATTTCGGTGTGGACCGATAAACCTGATAAACCGATAAACCTGAACTCAAGTTATAGACAAAACCAAGGTTTCTAAATGTCGTTGTAAGCTATAATCAAACACACATAAAAACGCCTCAATCGAAGAAGAACCCCACCATCAAATTGGCATTGCATTCATGAACAAACATTACACAATATCCAAAAACAGATTCACTGATTAACCTTCTTTTTTGTTCGCTTCGCAACGACCCATTGGTTTGTAACTCATCGCTTGGCTCATGATTAGACTGCTGAATTGCGCTACGTGATTAAGTTACAGAATAACAATTGTTGCCAAACAACAAAAATACATGTACGGGTACATCGATTCATGTTGCTTGTCTATCAATAATACGATCTATCGAAATGAAAAAAATATATATTTAATAAAACCATTTATCAAATTTGCAGCAAAATGATCAGATTCGGTCAAACGATGAAAGTTAAATTACACGAAAATTGATTCATGCAAGTTTTCCCATTAATGTTGTTTAATTAATAATTGAACAATTTATAAATTATATATATATTGCTTCCCATTATTGACATGTAACAAATATGAAATAATATTTGAGCCAATATGCACAATATATAAAAAGTACCTTGTATATAAGAATTAAAAAAAATAACTTTGAACAATCGTGTTAAGTTGAACTAGGAAAAAAATACTTCAACGATTTTCAACAGACTACGTGATAGAAATAATTGAAACATTTGCAACATTTAAAAAACTCGGCATGCTTGCTGCATTGTATTGTACAGTATACGGCAATGTCAAATCGTTACTGAACACCTTTTTTATGCACTCGTAGATGCTTTGGAATACTAGAAAAGCAGATAATTTGTAATGCTCACTCAACATTTGATTTTGGAAAAAGGTTAAACGCCAAATCGTGAATTGAAGGTCACCCATCACCTTAACAATGAATCGTGTTGAGGCAGATAATGTAAAAATATATGTTAATTTCGAATTTGTCATGGTTCCAAAAGAGCACATTCATTTTTTTTTAACTGACTGGTTTCGGCGTGGAGATATTTACGCCAAATATATTTTGTAAATGCTTTGTACAACTTGCAAAGTCTTCCGTAGCAGAAGTTTCCATTTATTCCCAACATAATATCCGATACCTAGAACAATGGCGTTATATATAACAAATGAATAGCAGGAAGTAATTCCATCAACAAATGAGACAATTTTCAGTTACCTCTTTGCTGATATTCCAATCTTCAACTTAAGCTTGACTTTAAAATACTCCAATTTTTAATTTCAGAGTCACTTTCAAAACTTTACAAATATCAAATTTCTAAAATGTGTACCAATGCAACATAGTGAATCTGCAACACTGCATATTTGCAACGCATTCCAGAACATCTTATAACTTGACGTCATTCTTACACAGACGAGGATGATTATGAATGTTGATGAGGTTGCCCGCCAGCAATATTATTCGAATGAAGCCTAAAATCAGCACATGCACCGATTAACACGATTGCATTAGCAATTGCAACACAGCAGCAAAATAATGATTTATCCTTTTAGCACGTGGCAAATGATCAATTTACAAAAAAAAAAATATACACCATTGTCGTGCCCAACAACGGCCACTCGATCATATTGATCGGCGAAATGTTTTCTCTTCACGTGACGAGTGGGGGAGGGAGAAACCATGAAAGGGAGGGGAGGGGGGGGGGACCATGAAGATGAACAAGGTCCTCGGCGCTCTCCAGACACGCACATTCGTATCAAATTTAGCAACCCCTAGCTGTCGACGAGAAGATCCGTCAGAGCTGTCAAAATATGCCAATTTCCTTGACCCGCATAACTTCGGTATTTCACACTGTATCGCTACTGCCGCCGCCACCGCCGCCTCCACGCTATACAGAGGGGAGGCTGACGAGCGAAGCGCGGCTAATAAACGAGGCTGGGAATTTTTTTTTATCGACTCACTAAACCACCTCTACATGAATTTGGCTAATCAAACAAGACCGTGTAAATATTCCTGAGACCCACAGTCCTAACGGACAATTTTTATCGATTCAACTGTTGTGTATATCGCGACAGGAAAATATATTTCAGTACTCCAGAATTAACGATATCCTGCCTCGGTGATCGAACTCGAGACCCTGTGGCAAGAGAAGTCCGCCTCAACAAGCTGTTGAGTTTTGATCGCCAGAAACAATTCTGGCGGTCTCGGTCGTGGTTTGAACCCGCATCTCGGGCGCAGAAGGCGAACACGCTACCCACAAAGAGCCACGTCACTTCTACATTTGGAGCGGTTAAAGGAAGTTTGGTGTAAGTTAGTTTTGTGAAACTGAGAAACGTGAAGTATTATTAAAATTATTTCATCGGTGCCTACGTGTTTTTTTAAAAAAAAACTCTGCCTTTTGTCGCCGGTATACAAATGTTTTCGTATTACTAAGCCACTTTCAAATCCGATCTACCACTTAGGTTAACTATTTTTTTGACTTGCGCTGACAAGATCTTTAAATAAAAAATATTAAATTAAATTAAAAAATAAAATCAGTAAAATAATGTGCAATAATTATGACACTATCTGTCACTTAGGTTAACTATTTTTTTGACTTGCGCTGACTGGATCTTTAAATAAAAAAAAATAAATTAAATGAAAAAATAAAATCAGTAAAATAATGTCCAATAATTATGACACTTAATCTGTCAGTTCTTGAAGAAACATAAACACGAACTTTTGATTACGACGCCTTCGTCAGAGTGAATTCATTTGTAGCCCTAAAGAGATACAAAAGCGCTATATACGAGCCTGACTCGTCCACGTTCACCTCGTGTGAATTAACACGGTAGATATAAGAATGTTCTTTCACCTTTGCAAATCCCATAGTGATTTGAATTTATCCATTGCGCTGTAGCTTGAACTTAAACTTAAAGGTGAGATACGAGTCTCCCAAAATAAATGTAACGCTTAAAGGGTTAAACTTAACTTTAAAAACATAAATAAATAATAGCTTATGCTAATATCAGTTTAGCCGCGTCATACGTACGATTTCAACGGCAAAGCAAGTTTTCCTACCGTACCAACTCTCTTTCACTTTCACCAGCAGCACTAATAGCCCGCAGAGGGTCTCGGAATGATGGACGCCTATTCCACTTGAGTGCACGAACGCAACACGCCAAGCACGCATCCAAAAACTAATATTCAATTAGGCTAAGTTTCAACATTACTGATGCGCTACCACCACCACAAGCAGCAGCAGCAGCAGCAAAATGGGAGAAAGTTTCGCAGTTTCGCTTTATAATAAAACCTAGCGAGCCTTACCTGACAAAAGACGTGGGGTGGGGGTGGGGTAAAGGTGGCAGGGATATAGTCGAGGGACCACTTGGAAATTCTGATTACGCTCAGTTGCTTATAATACACGTAGTTTACTCGAAAAAGAGGTTACAAATTGCGTGGCCTTTATTAAAATATTCGTCGGCAAATCTCGGGCCGCGCTGCAGTATTACAAAAGTTGGCAAAACCTTTTTTTGTTCATAATGAAGGTTTAAAAGAAATTGAAACTTCAAAGCTGCGGGCTATTATTTCTCAGAAGCAAATACAAACTACGTGCCTAACTGTTTTTCTCGCGCACCATCATGCGAGCATTTCTATATTTTTTGTCCCGCAGAAGATTTCCTTACTCTGTGCTTCAGCACTATTAACCAAAGACCAGAAAAAAAACGAGTGCTCACACCGGGAATTGAAACCGGAATCATCATGGCAGCGCCATCATGCGAGTATTTCTGTATTGTTTTGTCCCGCAGAAGATTTTCTTTCCTTACTCGATACTTCAGCACTATTAGCCCAAGACCAGAAAAAAAACGAGTGTCCACACCGGGAATTGAAACTGGAATTGTCGCATCACAAGTGAACTCCTCAACCAAAATAACTGTACTGCAACGTTCCGACCGTGATTAAATACTTCTCCATCTTGTTTAGTCTGTTGATCTCCAAGACAACAGTTGTATGTGTTCATTTGAAGTTCAAATCCATAGACTTAATATTTACATAATGTACCGAAATAATCAATTTCCGAAGGACTGATGCTTTCTACTTTTAGTAAGAGAAGAAAAAAGAAAACTTTTTGCGCACTTAACAAAATGAACATTTTCAATTACGTAATTCAAAACGCATGTACCCAGTGCAAAACTCATACTCACAAAGCCAACAGCTATTCAATCGATGACATCAATATTTTGTTAGATGAACTCGTTCCCTTTTAATTCAAGCGCATATGTTCGTTCGATACGATTACGGTGGGTATTGTAATATCAATAATTTTGTTAGGCACCGGCGATGCAATTAACGAACGGCTCATTGGAGCCCGTCAATTTAACAACGTGTTTCATTAATCATGAATCCGCGTGAACTGACCGTCCTGAGCATCAGCAACACCCCCAATTATCCATTTGGTCATATTAGGAGCTCAACGCAAACATGTCCGTTTGTGGGGAGCCCGCGTATCAAAATCGAGCAATACCGCCCGCTCATTGAAATCCCGCGGTCTAAATAATGCATGAAAATTAATTGGCTGCGTCATACACACGTTATATTTAGGCCTGCCCAGATTATGAACGCGATAAATGGATTTTGTTGGTGCTTCGCTGCTGGCCTAATTATTTTTCATGCCAGGTGTTAGTCGCCGAAAACATCAGCCCCCTAACTAACTTTATGTGAAATTTGGCGTTCGAAGGGGAGGGGGGGGGGTTGCACTATTTTGGCAACTCATTAATTCTTCGTCGATATTTCGCAGCGGCGTGGTACACCTGTATATTGAAGCCAGAACCGTATGGTTATTTCTCAATTAGTGCCTGAACTTTGCTGGGAGCATAAATTATCAGAAAATTATGCCGCCTGTTGTTTCGATTTTTTGCGCCCGTGAAAAATGTGAAATATTATATATTAAACTCGATGTGGTAAGAACCGCACATGCCATTAGCCTATTAGCTAGGCGCCATCTATTGAGCGATTGTTGAAGCTACACAAGTCGTCATTAGATAATTATTGCGATGTACTGATTTATTGTAATTATTGTGATATACAGATTAGACAAATTTATTACAGCCAATGTTTTCATCTAACTTTGTTTTTAAACGATCGTTTTCCTTTCCAATACTTGACTTTGTTACGATATTACGATATCAACGATACTATACTGTACAATACGAGCATGAGTTAAACTAAGCTCTCTTTACCCAAATTGAACGAGTAGCTAATTGAATTTTAATATGCGCGGAAAAGCTTTCCGATATAAATACCCATCATGAATGATGGGTTCAAAAAGTCAAACGAGTTGGAAATCGATATAGCATATCCTCGTGACATATTTGCATACTGTCACACATATCTGTTAGAAAACATTAAGCTGTCAGCGGGTACAACGGATTGCAAGACAAATTCTAAATGCGTTTTCAACGAGCGGAAAAAAATGTTATGCTATAATTTATTGTATAGATTGCATAATGTTTAAATTCACCATTAATTGAGTACATTATATTATGGTGTATTTGTAGCATTAAATGCAAATCGAAAAGATACTTGAATACATATTGGATAAAATAAAATGACTACGAGTGTACGCATTGTGTTGTGATCTCGTTCATCGTCATCTCGCTGGTCCAGCGTCTTCATGTAATTTACAGTTACGTGCTTATTATTTTCAATTTTTAATATTTTAAATATTCTGAGTAGGTGAATATTCAATATCCATGAACATTCGTAATAATACGGAATAACAATTAATGTGCTCGATAGCAAAGACTTTCGTGACACGTCTATAAAGATAAGAACTCTTTACTTATAAAATAAGTAAGAATAGAAAAAATCTAGTTCCTTTCCAAATTATTTAAAATATTAGAATGCGTTCAGTTAGCAGTTGATATTTCGATGTAAATTTGATCAGGCTTTGGAATAAAAAAAAATCGAGCTTTTGGAGTTACTAGAGTTAAGTATTACGTCAAAGAATTATTTTTTCTACTGAAAATGGGCGAAGGAATCCAAAAAATAATAGAAAATTATATTTTGTACTTCACCTTACTTTTTATTTTACAACAGAAAGATGCCACGCGAAAAAAAAACTATTATCTTTTGATCCTTAAAAAAAAAAAAAGTTTAACAGATCCACCAGGAAAGTCCCCGCATCGCATAGTTGAGCCAGCGCGGGATCGTATACTTGTGCGAGCACACCATGTACTCATTCATGTACATGCACACTCGTACGCTGTATTTCACTGAATCGTTCCACAGTTAGTAGAGGGGCTAGCGAAGCATGTGTACCATTATATATAGCTTCTTTTCAGCTCAGTTATTACAATTTCTTTTGGTACAACGGGCAAGCTAAAGTAATCAACTTATTATTATTTTTTTTTTTTTTAAATTCACCGTAGCGCCTAGTGCACTACAGGAATACTGCACCCTCGTGTCTCTATGGAGATA
>JAUJYS010000079.1:0-32828 GCA_033995665.1 Melogona broelemanni | reverse complement strand
GGGGGGGTGGGGGGGGGGTGGGGGGGGGGGGGCTGCTGCGAGGGGTAAATGCATGCATGCATCGGGGTGTGTTTCCGTTGTCGTATTCGAGTTCCACCCCGCCTCAATCGTCCTTTAACAGTCGAGACACATTGCCTGATATAGTCAATAAAAAAATAAATACTACTGCACAATAGCGAGTTAACAATTATATTGGTTAGATAATTTCAATTACCATGTCAAGAAATATTGGAGTCGGGCACACAAAAGCCGGATTCGTTTTGATTTTTTCGTGGTATTTCTTAACTTTTTGACATTATCTTCCAATTTGTCCAGGCGGATCTTCGCCCGCGCTACTCCTTGAACACAAATCTAGCTTAATATTTGTCGCATAACAGATTTCACGTTCCGTACGGTGCTCTAATGCACTAGAAGCTCGCGCTCTTTGTGCGTCCGGGTCGATTTCACACAGCATCATATGTGCAGTGCTTCCAGCCTCCATTTCTTTTATACACCCTCCCCCTTAGAATCCCAGACACTGCCAGGGTTCTCTTCCCTTTCACTCGAAGTCTCATCCACAGCTGCTTTATCTGCAGATTGTCAGTCAACCGCCTATCGGAACACAAAGGAGGTCCTCTGTTGTGGTTTCTCTCTCACCGCGCGTCATCTATCTCGAGCTCGACTCATCGGTGGCGGCTCGTGACAAATTAACTCGCGCGAGCCGGTGTTACACGGATACATTTGTGTCTGGAACGCTTCGCATTCTATAAGATTATTTCGCTAAATCATCTTCCGAAATGAAAGTCAAGAGAGTGCAAGAGAGCCAGAGAGTGGGAGTTAGTTTGATGCGGTTGTTGACTTGTTGTACTGTAGATCGACGATAGGGGGGTTGTTCGATTTAAACTTTCATTATTGTTTTATTTACCAGAGTTCGCCAGACTCTGTTCGTCTTTGTTTTTCGGCGCTGTACCTGAACTCATTCCCTAATATATATAGTAACCGCTTGTGGTGCGGAGATCCCGGGATCGATTTCCGGCACGGCTCTCGTTTATTCGATCCCGTGTTACTGATGAAATCTACATTCCATAAATTCTCAAGCTCAGAGGGGTACAGAACCCCACTGGTGATGACAATCCTTGATTTACATACAAAAAAAGCGTTCCTATAGCGGCGAATTGAGACCGTTACTATAGCGGCGAATTGAGACCAGCTACGAAAATTGTTGCGGTCTCCAAAAAATCTTGTTTTACTGTTTCATGAGCCCGAGTCATCCTGTCAATATCGTCAGTAACGACGAGCCGCCATTCATATCTATTAATCTCTGGCTTTCGTTTCGCTCAACGGTTTCGTTTTCGATTCGAGGACGTATTCCCAGATTATACAAGCTGATAACATTTAAGGCAGTCAAAAAAAAATAATTACCGAATAACATGTGTACCAACACTAATACTCGTTTGACAACTGGATGATTGGATAGTGTGTGTGTTGTCGCTGGTCTCGGGTGTTTCATGTCTGCCCACCGCTAAACATCGCCCTGCTTCATGAAGTCACGCTCGCAGAACTTGTGAACGAACGATCTTTCGTTCGTTCGTTCTGACAAAACTGAGAATTCGCACCGTTGCAGGAATAAGGTTTGACAAAATTGGATAGTTAAGATTTTTTTTTTTTGCTTTTGTGGATTCAGACAAACGATACCTTAAAGACGAGCACATAACGTGATTATGAATATGTAAATTAGAAAGGAAAAAAAAAATCACATTGGGTTAGGGCTGAAGTTAAATGCGAAACACGCCTAGTTATCACCAAACAATGAGCATAGTTGCTTGAGTGAGATGTGAGCATTGGTAACTGGCTTCCTTGTTTTCATGCATTTTTCACAATATCTGCTAGCACATATCAAGCACATACAGAGCCCGGCCGCCTCCGTAATCCGTACAGTCAGTCATATTAGTCGCATGCAATTATGTGTAATGTTGAACAGCAACAAAAAAAATGTGACATCTGAAACAGCATGTTTCAGTGTTGGGAAATGTAGCGATTATTTCAATTAAATGATGCTGTTAGGATTAAAACTGTGAATAAGCTCGTAAATTCCACAATCTTATAGTTAATTATTCCATGGAAACAGATGCGACACCTGGCAAGATATGCATATGAGAATATGTAACTTACATATTCACACACTGCATGAAATGAACATTAAAAAATACCTTGGTGTGGGAAAAATGCTTTGGCCTACCCTGTAAACAAATTTTTCTTATTTAGAAATTGATTGTTGTTAAACAAACATGTAATGATTTGTTCTCCCGTTGCTTAACCCCTTCAATAGTCAGCCTGGCACCAACAAATTACTTTGTAAAGATTTTGGGGAGAACCAAGTGTTCGCAGAAGTTTGATAAACAATGGGTACTGTCTGACAGCTAAATACAGACTATTTAGCTTCGTTGGTGTTTGGTTTTTCCAACAGAAATTCAAAACAACCTCGTGCAGGTAAGATAAAATACCAACTCATTTGATAAATGACCAAAAATAATTACCTCTTCTGAGAGTACCAAAGGGTCGAACACCAAAACAAGCCAAGCCGGCCCAGCAGATCGAGCTTGAAGTTATGTTACATGTTGGCCTATGGTTGTCATTAATTTCAATGAGTTTTTCATTGCTTCTTGTTTATCGTGGCACCAAATCGATGAACTCAGCACCACACAAAATACTCGTTGACACTTGAATACCGCGAAATTTATCTAAATATTCAGCATTTGATTGATAAATAATTTTCAGGTGCAAGCTGTTTTATTTACAACTTTACATTTTGCCGGATTCGGCCTTGGAGCAAGGCAAGCCGATTTCCGATTACGCGAATCCGATTACTTTGTAGTTGCGCGAATCACATTACTGCTACGAATTCGATTTCCTTCTAGGATCCTCATGCAAACAGGCACTTTGATTGATCCGAATTGAGCTTAAGGGCGTCGTGCTATTCAGTTATGCGGCAATGAAAATGGGCAATTGACAGATTCAATGATTAACGCAACGATACTTTAATATGGATCGAGCATACAATTTCCCGCCATTAATTTGAAACTAGGATTTCAGATTTTTGAAATTAAAACAAGTAAAGGCAAGAAACTTCATTTATAGGAAAAAAAACTTTCATTTTAAAGATGCTGACTGAAAAGCAAAAAAAAAAAAGAAAAAATAGGGATTACCGGGATTTGAATTCGCGATCATAAGCTTAAAAATGCCAGAACGCTAGCGACTAGGGCAAATGAACCACTATGACATCACTCGTTATTATGAAAAAATTACCACTATGACGTCACTCGCTCACGTTATCAATTTTAATATTGTTATAACGTTATCAATTTTAACACAAAATAATTTCTGAAGCATTCCAGAATTTTTCCAAGGTCATGAAAACCCGAAAAGCGGTTGACACAGACAGACAGACTGACAATCAAGACTCAACTCAAGACTTTAATAGAAAGTTTAAAAAAAATGAACCAATGACAACGTTTTAAAGACGAACTTCAAGTTACTTTCTATTTTATTGCCGACACTTTTTATAGAACAAAACTATAACAGAGTATAATGAAATTTTTCACAAAAATAAAGGAACTTTCGTTACCTTTCTGATTCTACATGAAAACCACATCTGCTAGAGCAATTCAAATGACAAAATGTAAGCAGATAAGATTTACATAATATATGATACC
Organism: Melogona broelemanni; assembly: GCA_033995665.1. NCBI lineage: Eukaryota > Metazoa > Arthropoda > Diplopoda > Chordeumatida > Chordeumatidae > Melogona > Melogona broelemanni. Next base: position 29,136 of record JAUJYS010000079.1, on the reverse strand, counting down.
ACATTTAAGTATTTTACTCAAATATTACATGTGCGTAAATTCCCTACACCTACACATTTATATTTGATATTACTTATCAATTATCAAGGATCATATAAATTATATAGCACAAATATTGTATAGGTTGTAATTATAATCAAATATGTGAGATTACATGTCAAACACACAGTAGCATTTCGGTTTCACTAATTTTCAGTATACGAGCGTACACGCCATGCATGTGCTTCTGTTTTCTGCGTCTAAAATTATCGAAAGAACAATCCACAATAAAAAGGCTCCCATTTTCTTAAACGTATTATCGAGGAGTGACGTACATTTGGCTATCTTTATTTTCAAAATCACATAACAAAATAAAAATTATTAAAACCAAGTAACCAATTATTAAAGAAATAAATTTACTAACTCTAAAACAAGATACTATTTTACACTTAGGGCACTATAAATGGCAACATACGTTTTTGATCCTTCGCAAAAAAAAAAAAAAAAATAAATTTAGTAACATGTCTTAATCTGCAGCAGGCTCAAGTTACTATGTATTTTGAAAGGTACGGGTTTGAGTGCCAAAGAAAGGGGGGAACTAATATCCCTGAGCAGGAAAAAATTATCGGCCTTGTACCAAGATCATGTTGAACCGTGGCTTTCATTAAATTATCTAGTTCCCATTTTACTTCTTTTAAACGTGTATAAACTTTTTCATTTCTAATCTGGTCAGTCGTATCAATCGCTTGGTAAAATATCGACTAGTTACAAATTATTTTACAACTCGACCTTATATATAAATAAGAATGTGATAAGACACGATCGTAGCTCATAACACATTTTTCTAATAGACTATTAGGTTGTTTCAATTGACAGCTGCCTGCAACGAAGATTTAGACGTAACAAAATATACATAAAACAAAACATAAAAGTTGTACGTTCACTTTATTTGAAAACGAAAAAGCTTTATCTGAAACAGAACGGTGGTGAGCTACGAAAAAATTGTACAGTTGGTATTTGATCAAATGTTTGAAAGGAGCTGCATCATTTTCTCATACCGGTATATATTAGTATATTAAACATATCATTTAACACTTGGTCTGGATCTATGCTAAGCAAGCTATCGCACAAAAAGGCACTTACAAATCTGATCTACCCTTTACTTGAAATGTTTGGTCATGCATCAAAAATTGGCAGGCAAAACACAATGACTGTTTTTACCGGGTATAGTGATTACAGTGCTGCGGGCATGAGGCAGGAACTCGATTATTACCTGCGTAGTTAGGAAGTATACCAATTATTAGTGATTCCAGGTTTATTGGACAATATGAACCTTATCTGTTAATCTGATGCGATAGTTGAAGAAATGGTAGAATAAAATTAATCAATGGTAAAATAGCAAATTAACATGAACTTTTTTTACACTATAAAAACTTGGAATTTATGCATCTCATCTCAACTAAGTATATAGCGACATACTTCATTAGCTAGAATGCGGCGACATGGTGGCAGTGTTTAAAGCATGCACCCCTTCTGGCTTCAATGTTATTTATCTGAGAGCAGCGTGGAATTAATATTAAATAAAATTACGCTTATCTCCAATTCGGGTAAACTTATCCAAATTTCCTGTCCTATGCAATAGGGGTTAGCATAATGGTTACATAAGTGACAAGAGTGATGATTTGACTAGCAGATTTCGTAATACGGTATGTATAGCAAATGTTCCTCCACATCAAATTCCAGTGTTCTTTTAAAGCATAATTGGGCTAATCTCGAGCACATCGTCTATGCAATAATTTCAATTTCGATCGTAGAGCCTTTCTTCCCGACAACATAGACGATACACTATTAATATAGAAGAATAGGTCTACTTGAAGAATAAGATGTAAGAAAATATGCATCTGTAAAATTAGCTTGAAAAATTAAATATCAACAGTCATTCTATTCCAAAAATGGATTCATTTTATTGGCAACTACATATTAGAGAAATGCAGTCACTTCAAGTGCAAAATTCATAAGTTAGGTACAGTTAGGTACAACAACCTTACTATGCTATACGTAACGGGTGCAAAATTACTTCAACAATGAAGAATTAAGTGAAAACTAATATTACCTTAATCCCGACACTTTCTTTATAGAAATATCAAGAAAGCCAATTTGTCATCGAATTAATGGAACATTTTCAAAACCGTTCGAAAACCTGTTTCCAAAATTGACCCACTGCACTAGTATTTCCGATTAAAAATTGATTTTTTTCTATATAAGATAATTTATTGACTTTACATTTAAAAACACCTTTTTCAAAATTAACTTGAGTCCTTGCGGGAAAACCTTTCACATAGTATTTCGACACAACAATTTCTCAATTTGAAATTGCAAGAGAATATTTTGCTATGACTAGTAGATAAATATAGCTAGTGTTCATTGCTACCCTAAACAAGATGTGCAATTAATTGATCAACAAGCTTTGGCATTTCTCAGTGCAGATTAAAATGTGCATAATATAGAGAATAGAAGTTTTAAATTATTACAAATAGATGTTCTGTACTTCTCATATATAATTGTATACACGCAAATTAGATTTTCGTAATTCTATATGCATGAATGTACATTGAAAAAATAAACGGTATTGCAATACTATGTGCTTTATATATATACGATTCATCTTTGAGCAGCCGCACCAGACTCCGGGGACGAGATGTGCATGACCAAGTTCAATGCAACAACGGTGCTAATTCCTACATTGGTTACACCATTAATTGAACCAATTCTGACGGACGGCTGCATTTTTGTATATATACAAAGACACAGTTCAAGAATAGAACATATGTTTGGTACGATTCAGCTGCCTCGAAGTTATAGTCTTAATTCCAAGTAAGAGAACTCCTTCACGAATGAGGTAATAGACCAACGCCTTCTTCAATTAACCTTTAATCTCCTTATGAACGGCTCATGTTTCTGAAAAAGCAAGATCCGTAAGTAAAAATACAAACACAAAGGATTCGAAGCGAACTTTAATCAGTAAACGATAATTCCCACAAATAAACATGCACTTGGCGAAAACATTGGGTTGGTTGGGTTTTATAATATTTCCAAATCAGCATCGTTTTGTTACACCGATCCTAACAAAACTATTACATCTAAAATAATTGTACGAACCTAAGGAAAACTTGGAAAGTTAAAATAACAGCGTAATTTAATAAGTTGTTGGCAAATATATAACGAAAATTGAGTTTTTGAAACATGGGGGGAAATGTGGGTGAAAACAACTTTTAATGTTTTTTTCTCTTCTATGCTCAAAGCAAAACAACAAAGGTTCCATAAAGAACGGGCGGCACATTTTGGTGCGACACGAACGGATGGAAGGATCGGATGGCCAGAGGGTTGACAGCACACTCCATGAAAGTACATGGCTACGCTTGCAACCATGTATCGGTCCAATTATTAATTTCTTTAGATTTTAGAGGTTTTAAACACAAAGCCAACTATATTATGAGGTTTCGTTCTTTGACATTAACCATAATCGGCATTTGGCAATTAGCACATCAACTGAAAGTTTATCTGCAGTTGATACTCGAATTTGTATCTTATTTTTTAATATTTATTTATTCAAATTGGCACAATCCAATGCAAATACCCTTTCACTTCGACAACAAATAGACACGCGATGAAGGGTTATTAAATTTATTTTTAAAGCAATGACAAACTTTAGTTTTCATTACAGCATTGCCAAGCCGACTTGTGGAAAAAAAAACGATAATTTGATGGCGTTGCCTTTAAAAAAATCACCACTTTTTTTATTAGAACCAAACATTGTCGCGTAGCCAAAAACTTCCAGTGGTCAAGATTCAGCACAGCATGTACCGTACCTTCGCTAGCTTTCCAATCCTTACACTACTTGCATGTCTCGATTGAACAGACATGTCATTTGCCCTAACAGCATTCTTGAACAAATTTGTTTGATTGTGCGCTGTATAGGAAGACAAGATTCACCGTTTCAGCATACAAAAGGCGTTTCCCATTTTTACTCTTTTATCATAAAATATAAAGAAACCGACAGGCAGGATTCTCTATGATACTGTTTTCCTAGTGAATCACCTGCTCTCTCCATCAACTAATGGCTTTGCCATAAAATATATTTGCTATTCAAGTAAATTATATTCTATGCATGCAATGTAAAAAAAAATGGTGTGATCCACTACTGAGCATGAATCAGCGCGAGACAATTAAATTCAAAATTCACGAAATTGACACGGCGAAACGGGCTCGAGGTAAAGTGAGCAGATGCTAAGACTAAGAATAGGGTTACTTACATATTCGTTCGACATAGTTTCCCGGAAACGTTCCAAACAATCCCGTTCTCTGAGACGACCCCACAAACCAACCGTCATCGCACTTCTCCATCACGTATACAATATCGCCATCGTTCAATTCCAGTTCGTCGTCATTTTGTGGTTTGTATGCGTACAAAGCACGGTAACTGCGAACACAAAATAAAAAAATACGGTATTAACTTCGCACACAAATGACAGCATAAAAACGATATCGAAAACCACGATTTAACCGGCACATAATTAATATTGCTGCATGCAATGTGGTATGAGCAGGAATAGGAAGACAGGGTTTTGGCAAACGTGAAATTGCATTTAAATCTACCAACAGAATGGCCTTAAATATGCTTAAAGCCATTCGTACATCAGAAAAAATATACCAGATGAAAAAGGCGTCTGGCAACAAAAATAAAAAAATATATTTGTGAAGCCCAGGACAGACTGGTAGAGCAGAGAAGACTAATTAGGCATTACTCCAATGAATCAATGTTTTAAAAGTGAGACCCCTACGGCCTCGGAGAGGACACCTTTTTACTGTTATCAAACGAAAGCTATGAGGGGTTATCAGAATAGTTACTAAAATGTTTTAGTTCTGGCAGATCCTTAAGATGAAAAAATATAAGCAAGCTTAAAAAATATAGCAAAAATAAGACAAAATATACCAGATTTACCCGAGATAACCGATTTGAAATACTAAAAAAGCGTGATAATTCTGTAGGCAACCCGTGCCTATTCAAAGACAATCTGTTTGAGTTTTAAAATATCTTCAAGAACTTACGGTATTGGGTCAGTTTGGGTGTGGATGTGAAGCGTTTGGTCCAAAGGATAGATCTTGTCATCAAATAAAGGTTCAGATGGTCGTGGTGGAGCGTATCGACGCTGAAAAATATACGAGCAGGGATGCGAATGCCTTATTTACAAGATCACCAAGTAAATCATGCTGCATTTCTTGCCTTGTCAAAATTTCTACTCACAGTTGTTGCATAAGGGGTAGTATAATTTTCCGCTCTCTGTCCGTAATAGCTGGGCTGTGCATAAGAACTTGCAAATTTTGGCGACATAGTAGATCCATTCATGATTAACGAGTGGCTAAAATGGGCAATATTATTATTACATCAGTCAATGAATCTTTTCAAATATATATTTTTTTTACAGATTCAATTTCAAGTTAATGATGGTGTGAAGAAAATTTTGATAGTATACCTTACAGGGCTTGAAATTGGTTTAGATGTTGGAGAATGGGATCCTATAAAAAAAAACATATAATAATTCCAAAAACGACATAGAAATTCAGATACGATGACTACGACGTCATGGAAAATGATAGGAAAATCAGGAGTAAACTGATAATAATAATAAATGTACTAAACCTACCACGAATATCCATTCCGGGCTCAGAAATAATCTCAATATAAGACCTGGGAAATATCCCTTTCAAACCGCCAATGCGTCCTTCGTACCAGTTATTGTCCACACGCCTAATCAAAATGACATTTTCTCCCTGGAAAATTTGAAATGCACTAGTTCAAGATATAAGCAAGAGTAATAAATCTTTGAGCTCTTCACCTCAAGAAAAAATTAAAACTGTTAAAAAAATTTAAAATGGGGATAATTCACAAGCGTAAGTTTCATTCCAAAGCAAGTACCTTGTAATATTCAATAAAGCAACAAAAAAAAAACATCAAATTATTACAAAATATAAAAAAAATATTCAATTAACATGAACTGAAATATACCAAAAATCATATCATGCAGAAAAATAATAAAAATAAAAATAAACGTAAAACCAAACCTTGACTAACGATAGTTCCATGGGCGACTGTGCTTGAAAGTTGTACTTGGCTCGGGCTTGTCCTTCGGAAGGCTTCTTGGGAGTTAGTCTCAAACTATCGTAGGGTATAATCTGAAACAAAATACCGTAAGAGAAATGAGATAAACCCGACGAAACAATTCATTGCAACGAAAAATTCAAGTGATTGAATGATCGAATTTACTTAATTTGGTTCGAGCAAGATAATTGATTTTAAAAGTAATGCGTAAATGTTTGTGTGATGTGTTTGAAAAAAATGCGCGTCATGGCAATTCACAGGTGCAAATTATACTATTGGCTCCATGCCGAAAGGGAAAAAAATGACAAACACCCAAGTATGAGAAGTAAAAAATAATAAATACCTGAACATGGTTGACCGGAAACAGACCAACAAGGCCATGGTGTTCCCCTTCGTACCAGTTTTTATCGATTTTTCGATGGATAAAAATAAGGTCGCCCTTGTCGAAGGACAGCTCTCTAAATAATCGAAAAACAAGTGTCGGCAAGAGGCGGATACGGACGACCAGAGGTCAACAATAAAAATTGTATTGATTTCTAGATTTTCTACCTTGAATTTTGTCCGGCAAATCCATAAGTAGCCCTCGCCGCAGTCTTGGGCTCAGGCGTTCGGGCACTCAAGGGCGACACTTGCTGGTCTTCGAAAAGGTTATCGTATCGGTTCAAAGGTATAGGCGACTTCTGAGAAGGGCTGTCCGAATTAATACATAAATAATTTAATTATTGTTTGTGAGAACTGCACAGTTTATCGCTACCAAGACTGATAAAATTAACAACTACACAATTTACCAACTGTCGTTTTAAAGGACGTTTTAACAGCTGTTACAATTTATAAGTATAATCGCTGCCTTAATCATAATCGCTACGTGCGAGTACCGGTATGCACTAATGGTACTGTAAATTACTATAAAGCAAAAATATGATTGGTCACCAAGATGATACGTACATAAAGTTGTCATTGTGTCTGCGATTCTCGATGTCAGTTAACTCCTGCATTGCCTTTTTTCGTTTTTCGTCTTCGTAGAATTGTTTCATCTGGAAAAATTTAAAACCTAATTATTAATAAAATAATGTAGCCAAGAGTGAAATTATAATAACATAACCTAGATTTTATCGCGAAGACAATGAATTAATTTGGTTTAATTAATTTTACAACATGATTAATCAATCAATCTAATTTTCTTGAAAATCAACAAGCAAAATATTGAAACGAAATACAAAATTTATTATTATAAAAGGCATGATAGTTCACGTGTTCAAATATATATTGTAATAACTCGATTTGAAAACTTACCATCTGCTCCTGGCGAATCCTAAGTTCTTCCTCATTGATGAACTCCTTTTCCAGATTGTGAACCGGACTACGGTAATGTATGTTAACTTCTGTATCTTGAAACCGATGTGGAGGTTCTGAAAAGGTTGAAATAACTGCTATAAGCTCTGGCTCATTTTTTATTGCGCACGGTGCACGCCAAGTTAAAGCCATAAACATTAGAATTTCTAATCCTAAAGCCCTCAAACATTCCATTCCACAAAGGGAACTACAGCACTGACGATGCCTCTTCTACTCTTGTCAACAATGAGCCCACTCTGTCTCTCGGGCAACCCAGGTATGAAGCAAAACAAAAAAGCAACTAACAATGATCGGTCCTTGCGTACACAATTCTAGCTAGACAAAGCACATCTAGTATTATCAATTAATATGGGTAAGCCGCGACCACACAATCGGTCAGGAATGTACCAAAAAGGCAGGTGCAAAACTGTGAGTGCGCGTGAAGTAATGCTCAAATGCAAAGGTTGGGGGTAGATGAAAGAATCCTACCTGGGTCAATGAGAGGGACTTTTGGAGGTGGTAAGGGAAAGCCAAATTCCACTCTATCAAGCTCCAATTTGGTGGCAGCGACAGACGAATCGAGTTGATAATAGTCTAACGAAGTTGGAACAACCCATACATTAGGGCCAGTGTTTAGGAAATCTATAGTCGTGCATTCATTCATCAGGCCAAAACCACGGACGTAGTCCAGTTATGGAATACTAAGTCAAAATACTGAGCGAGATTGATGAGCGAAATCCGGCCAACAAATGAGAGATTCGGTGGACGAATTCCGGCAACTACGAAACTTCATTTGATGTATACGCGTGGACTTAATTCATATTAAGTGTATAAAATAAATTAAGCTCACGCAAATTTATAACTAAAGTCCTTTTAATATAAAATATATTAAATGCAAATAATAAATTAACACGATAATTGCAGATATAGTATGAAAAGTCTAGTAATCGAATAATAAATCTATTTTATAATTACTGAAATAGTGTATGAATCGAATGATCGAGATCTAGTGGAATACCCGCTCAGCATTACTAATTATGACGTAAATTAAATCGTGAAAAAGTTTAATAAAGCACAGTTTTTTAATTAAAAAAAATTTTTTTTTCGTATCACTTATTCATTAATTAATTAATTGATTCACATGAATATTTAGCGTCCATCAGAATGAAAGTAACACGGCTAAAATTAAAAATTATGGCATCCCCTTGGCCACGTCGAAAAATGTAAGAAGTTTTGTACAAATATGTTGTCACTTCACAGCGGCTAGAAACACATTTAAAACACACCATTACCACACATATTTAGCTGCCCAAAGTGCTGCTAGCAAATTAATTGTGGGACCAGTAGATCAAGTTTTGTAAAATGGATAAAAGTTAAAAAATAAAATGAGTTAGGAAAAAAATTACGCGTCTACCAAATTAAACTTGCTGTGATCGGTATACGAATGGTACCTGTACAAAATATCTATCCGAATGCATGCAAGTACGCCATTTGTGCAGAAAGAAGCTAATTTCGTAAACCAAAAACCCCAACAACCACAGTCAATCAGGTGACTCACATGCTGCCGATTCGGGATTACATTAATGCGAGGATTAACTTGTCAACCATCCTCGCCAAAAGAGAGCTAATCCTATACATAGACCTAACCTTCCGAAACAAAATATTTGTCGGTTACACCCTGGCATGCGGTGGAAATGTGCGGTGGACGTTACCAGGTTTTGAAATAAAAAGAGCGTGCTCCCGATATTACCGAATTCCTCCTGGCCAAATTGGGACAAGGACTGTTGTGCGTGTTGGGTGCATATGTTCTCTACGGTACTGATTAATGTGTAAACTCCTTGAACGTTTGCTCCAGTGCATGTACATTTGATTTCACGTTGACGATTCGTGGGTGTGCTTCAACGTGAGTGCAGAGTGTGCGTGACAATAATCGGCCAGTACTTCTAGTGCGACAGTCGAAAATGATTCATCGTCACACATGTGCTGAATCATGAGTGCGCTCCCCAATTGCCAAGAGTGCGTGTCGGTGGTGAAGGTGGCCAGAATCCAGTGCGTCCACAAAATCCGATCTCCGAGTTGGCAGAATAGGCGTATAACACATATAATCATAACCTTTTGCGTACGGCGATCGCTGCACACCAAAGTGTCGTCTGGGCGGCGGACTGATGGGGTGGCCGAGGTGAGCGGGTACAGCCGACGGCCGCACAGCCTCCATAACGGGACGATTCCTGGGAGAGAGCATTTTCGGGCTGGGCAGTGGCGTGGACGTTATCAGCGGCGAGTAGGTGTAGGTGCGTGAATAATCGTGGGGTGGTGACAATGATGAGGTGGGTGGTGGTGGTGGTGGTGCGGGTGACGGTTGATTTTGTCGACCAGCAGTGGAGCCGGTGGAGCATGGATATGCAGAGTCATCCCGCTCGAACCGCGAAATGCCGGCCCGCACGATTCCATAGGCCGATGCAGAGCTGGTACGAAGGCAACGTGGCCAGCTGTCTGTGTGACCGGATGGTACACTTGGATAAAGAGCCGTGGCCACTTTGGCGCCGGTGCCAGCCGCTGGGTAGCCAGCCAGCTTGCGCAAGTCGTCCACGCTGCGACTCATCCGCTGATAATTGACACGACCGTTGTCACTGTTTTTGCGGTACATTCGAGGACTGAATAATGCGATGTCTGGCATGCGCGGCGACCTCATTATCGGACTTTCTCCATAACTGAAGTAACCATCTGTGCTGTAGGTACTGGTGTTGTGTGTACTATTATTGGTGTTGTTGGTGCGGTCGTGGACTGCGAAGCCCGTGGTCCACCCCCAGCCAGGACTGTAAGATGACTCGCTGAGTTGGTCCAGACAGTCTGGTTGCGAGATAGACTGGCTAGGAGCTGGCTTGTTGTGGTCCTCGGATGAGTCCAAGTCCACCAAGAGGTTGGGTGAGCTGCGGTTGGGGCCCAGGAGGACCCACATCTGATTGTTGTCGTCATTGCGGCTCGAACGTGGCCGAGCTTGGTTGGAGCTGTGCGGTCGTGCCTGAGGCCAGGCGTACCGTGTCACGGTCTGCGAGCGATACTGCGGCCTCGGTGGCAAAGACTTTGACCGCTGCTCGTAATGATTCTTCAGTTGGTTGACTGTGCCAGTGGTAATACGTCCTGTGGTAGTAAAGGGATAAGGGTTAGTTTGAATCTTCTGGTGGTCCGAGAACAGCCATCTGACCAGCTGGTCAGCCTCAAAGGAGCGAACTGCTTGGCGCAGAGTCCGACCCATGGGCTGGTACGCGATGATGTTCTCGAGTTTCTCCACCGAGGCTGCATCCATGATCTGATGGTTGGGTGACTGAGGTTCGGGGGAAGACTCACTTGATTTGTTGTCAGTGGACACGGATGTGCGCATAGTGTTTCGTGCAGACATATCCACACTACGTATTCCAATATTGGATATATTGGGAACACTCTTTGGCTTGTTGGCGGCGTTTAGATATGACTGGGTGGCAGCAGTAGTTTGAATGGTGCGTGGTGCCTCTTGCCTTTTCTTGGGCATGAATGGTGGAATATTCATGGTATCAAAACGAGCGGCCAATTTTTTTACATCACCCCGTCGAAATATACTCATATAATAGCTGCTTCGCGGATGCTTCTCTATGTGATTGGGAGAATAAGTCCACTGCGACCGTTTGGAGGCAGTGGGTGTGGTAGATTGGCGGTGATTGGCGGTGTTGTTGCGCTTGTGGAGGGAGGCAGAGGCCAGCGAGGAAGTGCTGCGCCTGTCACCAGATGATTCCAACTTGAAACCGAATGGCGAAAACGAGACTGACTCGCTGAGATCCCAACTAGACTGGGTACGCACAGGGACGTAACCGGGTGAGAAGTAACTTGAAATGAAGGCGCCCTGCTTCTTGCAGCTGCCACTGGACACCAGACTGGGCGAGGTGGACGAGTCATCCATCTCATGGAGGCTGCCATCCAAGCTGGATGAGCTGCTTCGCTTTAGTCTGGACTCACCGTCCACGGGTGCTCCTGAGGCATCAGGGTGGTGGTGGTCCGCTTCAAAATCTGTTGTGCTCAACTTCTCGCTTCCTTCGTCTTCGTCGTCAGATCGCAATCCTGAGGCATGTCCCTCATCTGAATCTTCCATGATCACTTGCGTCTCGCCTTGCTGGTAGGTGCGAGGGATGGTCGACCTAGAGCGTAGTTTCACTCCAAACTTGTTTTTGATGCTCGAGGCAAATGACTGGTCCCAGTCAGGTTCTCTCGGTGGCAGGGTGCTGCGAGGCCAGGTACTAGACATCCTAATGGCGTCCACACGCTCAGAAATTGTGCCAGACAGCACCGGCGACATGACACATCGCTCGATGGACTCAGCAGAGGCTACAGAAGCGGTTCTGTCACTAGACTCACTGGCTGGCAACACAGTGCTCACTGAATTTGATGCCTGGCTGTGGACAATCCATGTTGGCTTGGAGGCCAATGAGGACTCCACAATATTGGTGGCATACCGTTCCATTGAGGATGCCGAGTTAAGAGCATTCTTTCTCGCCTCATTGTCGACCCTCTCCTGCCTCGAATCATCTGAATGACGGCTGTCTGGTGAAACCTCCCGTTGCCACTGTTTCTGTTGCAAACTTAAATTAGACAGTGACATTTGGCGCTCAAATTCGAAACTGTTGTGATGGTCCAATTGGTTGTACTTGTCTACCATGTCGGCTACAGATGAGCTTCGAAACAACCTGGGGCGTGGCAATGGGTTGCTCTTGGCCAACGCAGCCTTGTGGTTGGTCAGAGGCTGCCAGGACAACAGTTTCCTCAGAGGTGGCCGGGAGCGAGATTGTTTGACTCTCATTTTGGCATCAGCTGCTGACGTGCGATTTTCATACTCCTTGTCCTGATGATCCACCCACACCTTGCACAGGTCTTGCACGGAACGACTACGGTAGCTCAGCCAGCGATCACTGTCTCGCTTCCAGCGACACATGTCCCGCCCTGCACCAGCTCGATACAGAAATTCCCTCTTTCTTTGTGCATCTTCCAACTTGGTGTACAGCTCCTGCAGTTCTGGGACAGAACCGGACAGAAGTAAGGCTGCACTTCGACGCTTCATGCGAGGGTTAGTGCCGGCAGCAACCTCCCTCACATCTCGCTCCACCTGGGCGATCCGCTCCAGGGTGCCATAGTAACCCTTGAGACGGGTGAATCGATCGGAGGAGTGAGGTGCTCGTAGAAAGGATAGCAGATATTCACGGTAGGCCACGTGATCTAATTGGGGAGAGGATGGCTTGTTGGCAACCAATGAATCCAGACTGCGTGAGAGCAAGTGGCGGACTGCTTGCCTCTTGGGTGAGACACTGCCTACATTGGACTTAGTGGCACTGATAGCTGCCTCAGCAAGACGTTCCTTGTTGGTGGGCGACCGTGGAGTAGAGGGAAGACTTCCACACGTATCAGTGGCCTCATCGCCTGCCGGATCATGATGATCGGCTAGAGAACATGACCCAGGCTCACTCGCCCTGGAAGGCAATGTAGTCTCGGTGGCACGATATGCTTTAATCGGTTTTCCTAAATTAACTGGCCTTGAGTTCTCGGTCTCGCGTCTCACCCCCTTATCGAATATCAACCTTGGCACAAACACACGACCATCTCGCTTTTCGCCCGCCCACTGATGGCTGGCTTTCTGGTAGACCTGCTCGGGCTTGTCGTGCACCACCTCATTGCCCAGATGTGCCAGCTTCATGCTTTTCAGGACCTGATCCAGCACGGCCAGACAGGACAGTGACGCTGCTGAGGATGCCATCGTCATCAGGGTTGTGCTGTCCTCGCTAGTGTCTGCGCCACCTGGCGTGTGCTTCTTCACTCTTCCTGTCATGTTTGCATCAACACTGCCACCACTACCACCGCTGGAAGAAAGGATCGACTCCAAACTGGTGGTGGAAGAAGCAAGACTTCCGGTTCGGTCGGCGACAATCTGAATATCTGAAATCGAATTGGTCGAAGAGGGGGATCCTGGTGATGGCGGGCACACCACCAGATTTGGCAGACTCTGAAATGTGACCTTCAATTTTGGCTTGGTGTCGTGACCCTGGCCGGTAGGGGATCCCTGACTCTTGTCAAATGTAATAGTGGCAGCGGGAGTTGGTGACCGTGGATTGTTATTGGACGAGTCAATGTCACGTGGGTGATCGCTACTTGTGAAACTGCGTGGAAGACTAGACGAGCAACGCGCTGTGTGAACACTAGGGATTCCTTTCAGAATGCCGCCGCTGCGCCTGACTGCAGCCGCCGCATCTTCCGCCTGTGTCTCTGTCACCCTTTGGCACCCTTCGAGTCTACGTGCGTGGTAGGAAAACGGAAGTTCCGGTCGTGCCGGAAGGAAAGGAGGAGATGGCGATGAAAGTGATGGTGATGATGGTGCGCAGGATCGGCTGGCCCGTTCGGTCAGGTGTTGGACGATGTGAGCTACGGGGGGCAGAGGTCGCTCGGGAATGGGCGAGTAGCTACGGGAGTACCTGACGAATCTGGGCGGGGGCTGGGGGCCTGTCTGGAGGCCGTCAGAGGTGGAAGCTAGTGCCGAAATGGGGGGTGGTGGTAGTGGGTGACTAAAAAAATATGTTCTCTGGGGAACCTCGACAGACTGATGATGATGGCGATTAAGATTGGGCAGTGATCGATAGTTTTCTAATCTTGGCTGACCGGCGGTAGTTGGCCCCTCGTGAATTTTGTCATACACACCATGCACGACCTGATGCATGCATTTATCGGGAAACTCTGCAAAGAGCAACAAGTTGATGAGCACTTTCATTAGTAAATATGACAGCCAGAAATTAGTTTGGTGAATTGAACTACTCATTGGCGCGCCTCATTGGGATACGTGATTGGATAGGAGAAGAATGGAAATTATTAAATTTAGCACTTTTTATTTTTTTCCTTATCCCACCGTGGTATGAACTGACCAAAGCTGTTTAATTCGTATACTAGCGCGCGTTGGGTAGACAAGTTATGCTCTTCTGTGAATTCCATAAAATCTGACAGATATTGGTAAATATATATTTTCTAATATGAAATGTTATATGAAAAGTAAAGCTCACAAGACGCAATTCCATTCAGAAGTTAATACAACTTCTTATTCTACGAGTATTAGATGTAACATTGTTTCCAGTAAACCTCTGAGGGTAACTTTGCTCTGAACTGACCAAACAAACTCTCACACAATAACCAATAATTTATGAAATCATGGAAACAAATCATGATTACAAATCATGAAAAATGTCATGAAAATATATTTTGATTTAAAACTTAAAATTATTTTCGTAAAAAAAAAAAAAATTAAAAAAAAATTCCAAAATAATTCCCCCGGCCATCCTAGCTACTAGGATTCTATTCAATCACGATTTTGTTAATTTGGTACCATTTAACCCAATCGTTTATGCAACCGGCTGCGGTTGCGGTAGGTCCAAGTTCGATTCCCGGCGCGGGCACTTGTTTACAGAGTAATCTGTATTAGATTCGGGGTACTGGTGAAAAGTGTCCCTCATACATTGCTTAAGCAACACGAGAAGAATTTCGTCATTAAAAAAAACACAAGTCCGTGAATTCAAGTCATTCTGTAACGCTATGTTTAAACCTTGAGATTGGATAGAAAGAAAGCAGATAGTGTGTCATATGTGGTTGCCAGTTGGTTGTGTAAGATGCGATTGTGTATTACTTATTATGAGCGAGACCGACTGAATTTGACTGAATCTTGATTAATAAACTGTCGTGTCGACTATCTCCAAATTTTTTATGATAATCTCTTTTTTAAAGAAAAATTTGATTAAAGCTAATATATTTTTTGTAAGATTCTATATTAAGATAATTGGGTTTAAAAAAATAATTAGTCTAAGTTTCTCAATAGCGAGTATGACTCTTATAGATATACTGTCACAACTTTTGATTGCCCGCGTTTTGACTTTCTAATTATTATTCTTTTTTAAATCACTGTAGTGCACTGCACCCTCGTATCTCTATGGATATATGTGAAGGGCAGGGAATTATTACCATTCATGGGAAATTATTACCATACATGTATCATACATCTTTTAAACACGCTTAATTATTTAAATTGTGATGCTTGACTCTACTTCGTAAAGGTCAAAAATGACATGAAAATAAAAGAATGTCCACGTTTGAAATCACTGTTGTTTAAAAATAAAAACTGGGATACTGTATTTGCACGCGCTACAATTATATGTGTGTGCAAAGGGTTGCTGTATGCTAACTAGGTAATCAAAAACAGTGGAATGAAATGGTCAGTTGAATAGTGAAACCCATGGAAAAATGTTGCCATTATTGTGCTCCCAAACTGATTTGTAAAACTACAATATTCAAAGGTGTGACAGAGACATGCCAAATGCGGAAAGACACGGCGGCTTGAATGGAACGATGGGAATAGATGCTAATTTACATCTAATATAAACTAATACAAACATATAACATGATAGAACAGCTATACAGAAACAAAACAAAAGAGTAATTCAGCAATACATGCAAAATATGTCGTCAGACAAGATTAGTTAATCACTACTAATAAACAAATGTTAGGGTTAAAACAGATACTATATTTCTACACTAAAACTACACAAAAAATTACAAATGTAAATCCTAAGAGGTAATATTCGTGCATAGAGTAAATGTATAAGCATATAGTTATATGTGTGTGCTATTTATTTGGACCATGGTTTAATTATGTTTTGCAGCGCCAAAATTTAAACAAAGCTAGTGGGTATGTAGTGTCGGATTGAGGTTCTGAGAGAAGGATGCCTCAACTTCGGTCCTCACATAAAAACGACTACAAGAGAAAGTCATAAAATGTCATGTTTTTAAAATGTTATCAAGCCTAATATTTTTAATGATACGAGAACTTAGTCGCACAGTGCAGCTGTTGGTTCAATTGCATACCAAATAATCAGAGTCAGAACATCTGCTGGGCGGTACCAATTTTGTCAAACTAATCGCGCGAAATGTTTGGCCTGATGGCCTATATCCGCATCGCAGTCTTTCCCCTATCAGCTAACATTGGACTGATCCCAAAACCCTAAACCCAATGGTCGCGTAAATCTTTTTAACGCAAGGTTCGCCCTATCCGTTGGAGCTCAACATTTTAAACTTGATTACGTTTGAGCAATCAAAGTCTAACTATAGTGATATTTCGATAGATTAAAGTTTGTTTGCCTGAGCTATGGTGCGGCATTGTTATGTGTGATACTGTTCTGTCACTGCCATTAAAAACTGATCTCACTTCCAAAGTTACTCTCCCCGACCCAATATTTCAAATAAGATTTGTTAGCGTTTGCTTAATGACTTTCAATCTGAATAACTGTGATTAGCTAGGAATGAAGCGCTTAAAGAAAATACTTTACATTGAAAATAATCGCAACAACGAAAATGAATAAACAAGCGTTCTTATAACAAACGATCACGAAACGAGTTACTACCAGCAGTGGAAATGGTGCAATACGAAAGAGGCGAGAATTGGCCGGAATCTTCAGACCTTTAGAACTGAGGTCAAAATCACGGCAAGCATGAACAGCTTGATGATGTTCGCTGATTGAATGATAGTATTGATTTATGGCAAGTTATATCCAAAGTTTAATATTTGTTTACAAATGAATTGCTTACGGCAGCGTTACAGCAGCGTTGCTTACGGCAGTTTGCAACTGGCCCATATAGGTAAACAGTTAATCATAAAATGAAAATGAAGTGTTCGGTTCAGCGCCGAAATTAAAATTCAGTGCGACCGGAATGCTTAGCCGAATACCAGTTGCAGCAGACCAGTTGGTGACTCAAGAGTCATTTCCAATCGTATAATAAAGTTTCAACAAGGACTTGTCCCAATAAAAGAAATTTCAAAAAATGATCTAGCCAGTTTCACAGCTGATAATAACTCAGAAATCGTGTGCTTTCCAAAATAACCAGTTTTTCAAGGGTGTTTCGTTACAATCAGACTGCTTACAAAAGGGCTACTCACCAACAGGCTTTTCAGGAGCAGCCCTTCGGAAACCGCTCTGAGGGATGTCGCCACCTTGCTGAAATTCCTTGTACCAAGCGCGTTGTTCGCTCGTGCTCAGATTGTCAGGAGGCCCTCTCTTGCGGTAGACTAGGGTGGAGTCGGACTCGTACCCATCCTTGAGCATACTGCACCGATGAAAGAAAATCAAAGTTGAGCGGACAAAATGACAAAAATGTGATGACGAATACTAGCAATTATTCCTATTTTTTTTTTTAAATCACCTTAGTGCTAATCACTACAGGATTACTGCACCCTCGTGTCTATGGAGATATGTAAGGGGAAGGGAAGGGAACCACCCCTAAGCTTTGGAATCCTTAATGGAAGCTCAGGGGTGACACCAGTACTGCGGCTCGCCGATTAAACGAGAGCCTCTGCCGGGAATCGAACCCTGGACCGTTCTCACCATAGTCGGAAACATTACTGGCTGAACTAAACGGCCGTACAAAACATATCTGGGCAGCGACTAGCTAGGTTAGTTGCCCTAGGCGATAAATTAGGCGAAATATTCGCAAAGCAACGTTGGTTGCGTAACCGAACAATTTCGATCCCTTTCCAGATACTAAATGTGTGCAAAAGGTGAATAGTAAAACCAGTATTGCTGGACAGATACGGCGTCGCCTATTTCAGCACTACGTCCTACGTTTATAGACTTACTATTGCCGTGAAGGACGGTTCACTTGAGGATTGTGCTGATTTCCATGCTGAAAAGAAATTTAAAACAAAATCAAGAATTCCGCTAATTTATTGAGACCATAGAATTATCAATGCCATTTTTATAAGAAAAAAAAACCAAAATGTCAAGCTTACAGTCGCTAATAATTAAACTATTCTCTACAAATATAAATCACAAAACGGCTAAATAAGTATTCGTCATTGCTCCTACGAAACTATGCTTCGCCACACAACCAGCTGTTTCCCTTAATCCAGTAAATAATTTCACTTCATCCAATAAAATATGGTTGGCCATTACGAATTAATGGGTTTAGTAAATGGTTACAGCCGTTTAACCTGGTATTCAACAAACGGGGATAATATTAATCAGAAAATTGATATGTAAAAATAACTACTGAATCCACAAACAATAAATAAGATTAACTTGTAAGATACGTGCAAATTATCTTCTGGTATGATGATGATACTAAAATGAACCTACCGTCGAAAAAATCACGCACAGAAACAAATAATTTAAAAGGCAAAAACGTAGAGAAAAATATTATTTGGTGCCCTGCTGGCTGCTATCACAACGCAACGCAAACCACTAGTACAACCAACTCCATACGGCTGTGGGCGTTTCCACAATATGGTCTACCGTGACACATCCATTTGTGCCAATGGATAACATTTCGCAGAACACCTGCTACAGCGCAGCCGATGTTTGAATAAGCCATGACGTTTGGGTTAGTACCAAGTGCTACATAACCATATCTGCCCCGTCAATACAGCTTCGGCTGTAACGCAGCGTATATTCATCGTCCACCAAGGACATCCTGGATCGGTGGAATAAAATTATTTTTCAAATACAATACTATAAATCCGGCATACCAAAAGCCCCGACGGTTTAGTTGCGCGCGCCCATTTCCAACGGGGGTGCAAGTTAAAAAATACAAAAGACCTGCGCGTCATTATTATGCAGAACAGTTACATTTAATTGAAACTGTTTTCGCCCTACTACGTCTATCGCTTGCCGCTTGTTCAACAAGAATTTATTTGTTATTCTAAACGAGGATCCGCATTGGGTGGGGTCTAGCAGTTTGTCAACTCATGCATAACGTTGCGATCAACGATGCAAGCCGTGATGTAACGAGAAGAAAAAAATATTTAGGGCTGCATTTAAAATGAAAACCTAAACCGACTTTATAATCGATAATTAAGATGATATGTTCTACGTTCCAACGGGGTCATCATCGCTCTAGTAGCTACTATATACTTAACTATTCCGTAACTATTAGCCATTTCAAATTTCCATCAGTACAACAGTACTAGTCTAACTATATGAGTGAAAATAGAAAACAGGGTCCGAAAAAATGTTCATGAACCTCTATTCCCTAGACCTCTAGCGGCGAATGCCATGTTACCATCGAACTATGATAATCAAGCTATTAATAGGCGTACATGAAAGTTGTCATTTTACACAGTTAATTTTGATTGTCGAAATACAGCAACTGAATACCGTACATGAATAATGAAGTTGTTCAAAGAAAAGCCAAGTTTACACGTGCAGTGAACGAAATGCTAGACATAGACAGAGACATTTAAATTTGTCGGCTTATCCAACATAAACTACAGCTACACAGCAAGCTTTAGGACACAATACATGGATATGAGTTTCCCATTCTCCATTTTCTACACACATTTACGAACAATAATTCAAAATTTTTCAATGTAATTATTTTTTAATTTAAATCCACATTTTTATTTGTTAGTAGTTATTTTCTGGAATAATATCGAATTAACATGTTAGTTTATGTTAAATTATTAAAAATGTATTAATCAATTACCGGTTTGCTGTTCTTTTTCAGCATCAACATACTATACAGGAACGTGAGAGGGCGCTTACGAGTGCAGAAACAAAATACAAAAAAAAAAACAAGCATTGCATTCGGGTGGTTCAAGCACATTTAACACAGAGCACAATTCATACATGCTTATTGTAGTTTTTTGGATAGTAATTTCTAATTTACTTACTTTAATCATCAAAGAGATCAAGATAAAATTTGCATATTAAAAGTAAAATTAACAAGACATCCTTTTCACCGAAAGAAATGAATTTTTCTTAAATATAATGTATTTCTAACACTGAACGTGCATATGCGTAAATACATCAAAATCAATTTGTCTAAAAGGATAGCAAATTATAAATAACACTATGGGTGCAAGCAAAAAAACAAAAAAAAAAAGGAAATGGGTCAAGCTGGTAATAAAACAAGCTCCACATTTTAAAAACAAAATCACAATTACTATAATTCGGTATTGAGAGATACATGACGTGGATAATTCCGGCATTGATAGATTAATGACATGGATAATCCCGGTAGAGAGATTAATGACATGGATAATCCCACTATTGAAAGATAAATGACATGGTAAGGATGGTAACGATACTTCCCCCTATTCGAAAGATATTACTAGACTTTGGAGAAAAGAAGACCACCACCATCAAATCTGATCCAAATACAATGTATCTCAAAAAGAAGAAAGCGAAACTATGTTTCTATCGAAAAAGATAGTATTGGTTTTCTCTTTTCTCGAATATCATTTATTGCTAAAAAATAGCATATGACAACTTATGGATGCTATCCACAACAGCAAAAATATACTGCGGTTCAAAACTGTTCCATAAACATTTTACTGCGCGCTAAACCAAGAAGAATTTTCAAATTCTATTTCTATTTCTAGAAAAGTTCGTAGATAAGCCACACGAAAACCAACTACATGAAAGCGTCACCATCACGCCACAGATGTCTAATTTGAGTAAAAAAACCTAAAGCTCGAACCTAAATATATTTTCCATATTTTATTTTGCATGTTTTCCATATCCACAACATACTCGTATGTTTCTCATTTTACCAATTCACACAACGGGCTTTACAATTTTCCTTCGATATTATAAATAAACTAGCATACAGGAGCAACCAATACAAAATTGGCTTACTGCGGATCTTCTTACGATATTTGAAAACAATTTCACAATATCATGGCACATTCGGCTATTTCATTCCCTTGCCAAGTGGGCCGCCGGTACTCACTACAACTGATTCAACAGAGGTGCCACGATGTGATTAGTTACGCTGTACTTTGAACAAACAGAATCGTGCACCACCAAACAATGCAAATCTACACGTGTGTTATTCGTATCTACCTGGTCTACAGCATCGCCTTCGTCATCCTATACTCCGGCATTGGAAGAAACACGTGCCACATGATGCCACGTCAAGAGAAGTGTCGTGGGTGAGAGAAGTGAGAGCCAAAGAGATGGGGAATAGGAGGTGAAGTTCGAGTGTGGGGGGAGGAGGAGATTGACAACGAATACGTCAGGACAAAGGTGCACATACACATTGGTTAGGTAGAAGGGGAGTAACAAATATTTGGGCCCGGGAGAAAAAAATTACAAAATGATTAGAACATAATAGATGTTGCTATCCCGATCAAGCAACACATCAGTGAGTGCAGTATAACATAAGCCAACGATAAATTGTTTTATTTAATTGCATAACAGTGCTTGATAATTTTTAAATAGCCTATTAAAAACATTAAATTTATTTAAAAAAATGAAGACTTTTAGTGGCTTCAAACAATTAATCCAATTGATAAGTAACATTAGATAAAATATTATGGTTTAAAATATTGCAATAATTATAATAGAATGGAGAATACCGAAAAAGACCAACAAATTTAATTATTAATTAAGCAGTTTATCTTCCCTTTGACTCTTTTAAAGCAACATACGAGTGTTGAACAACAAAAATAAGAAAAATCAAAAAATATTACCAGCAAATCAATAATATTCAGACCATGCAATGGGATTGGTGCAAACAAATCAACGTCAATCAATTACGCTAAATTACCAGAAATCAAGATGTACTCAAATTTATTATTAAGGTTTGGCTAAAAAAATTAGATTTCAGTCTAGTCAAAATCCGTACTCGTATCTAGATACGAGTAGGGATTTTGACTAGACTGAAATCTAATGATGAATATTTTGATAGATATCCAATGCAATGCACGAAAATACTTAGGTAAACAAGGCAAAAAACCATTCTTTTCAACCAGCTGGTCAATGATCACATTACATCCGGGTGGTCAGCCGGAGTTAATAAATATCCAACATAGCTCAATATTGAAATGTGGCATGCAATGCATGCTTGTAATTGTTCTCAAATGATCTTCCTATTTTGTTAACTTGTAACTAGAGGAGGCACGGTATCCTAGTATAGTCAAATATGAGAAATATTTTTGTGTTATCCGCTCAATATTGACCATACAAAAAATACCATAACAATCCGGAAATACATGCATATATTTATTATGGAAAAACGCCTAGTCTGTATGAAAATAATTCTATATTTTTCCCAGTACTTATGAGGTCACAAAAGTTCTTACCAAAAACATCAGAACAATTCTACTATAATTTCGAAGTCATAATTCAGAAATCAATCTCGCACACACAATCAAACAATACAGACTGTATAAGCCCTCTTTAGACGATTGCAAAATAGAAAATCGACACACAGAAATGATGCTAACTAATGCATACGTGACAAGTAGAACTTTTTGTCAATTAAGCTGCTCAGAAAATCAGAGAAACATGAAAACTAGTTTAAAAAAAACTGAAGACAGCATGCTGCATTCAAAAACACAATTAGCACCCCCTCCCCCCCGCTTATACAAACAAAGGAAGCTCGACTAAAATATATTAATAAGCCGGTTTTAGATCTGGATGAGATAACTTCTAAGTCACAAGCAAAGCAAAGCCACAGACACGGTTCGGATTTACACACCCGATGCAAGGATGCACACTCAAATGCGAGCAAACAGTCTCATAAAGGAGAAACTATTTCAGGACAAAATT
This sequence comes from Melogona broelemanni, assembly GCA_033995665.1. Taxonomy (NCBI): domain Eukaryota; kingdom Metazoa; phylum Arthropoda; class Diplopoda; order Chordeumatida; family Chordeumatidae; genus Melogona; species Melogona broelemanni. The sequence continues at coordinate 6,069 of JAUJYS010000079.1, read as the reverse complement.
ATGAACCATATATTTAATGGCTCCTACCATGTCAAAAATCCCCAAAACTTCAGACCAGAACTGTAAATATGAAAAAGCATAAGTATTCTATGAAATCGAAAGCAGTCCATCTATTTGGCAATGCCGGTTTCACACATACACCCTTGGATCAACATGAAAGAAAATTGCACATCACAAGAGCGTTAAGAAAAGATATTTGGAGAAAAAAATTAATTGATAAAAACCTACGACTATAAAATAGAAATGTAAATATGCAGTAAAATAAGCTTGAAATAAAAATTACCGCTTGAACCATTTCCTTTTTTTTTTTAAAAGCAGTACAAAATATAAACACCATAATGACATCAATAAATTGCTTTAGACTATGAAATTAGCAAAGCTATATAAACCAACGACAGAACTGGACAAACGAAACAGAAATTGTACTGAAAAATAAGCTCATGTACATGGTCGATAACACAATATTGCGCAACGTACGTCACTCATTCATTAAAAAAATTGATATTAATTAAGGAATTTACGTGGAAATTAATCATGGTAACAAAAAAAATTCTTACCAACTTGGCTTCCATTTCGGCAATGGATGACCGTCCAGGCTCGTAGTCTTCAATTCTCTTTGGTTGATTTTTGTAAATATCAGATGAATATCGTGCCGAGGGAGGACTCCACAATGACGGCCTAAGAGCACACGATCAGACACACAATTCATATTCATACACCATTTGCTGATAAATGGGAGATATGAGTTGTTGTAGGAGCGGTAAATATCTTGAATACAACATGCTCTGATAGTACAAAGCAGTTTGAAAAAAGGTAGCAATTTGCGTGTTCTTGCAACAAAATAAATCCCAGCTTTCGTATTTTGAAACAAAATCCATTACTGATTATTATGGTGATTGACGACATAAGGATTGTACTTTCAGAAGAAAACTCTGTATTATATCTATGAAAACTCACCACGCAAAATATAAGATATTTTGCAAATTACGTGTGCGTGTGATGAAAGGGCGAGAATTGGAGAAGCGAGTAAGCCTGTGAAATGTCTCTACTTACGATTTGCTCTTTTCTTTGGATCCATTGCTTTGTTGGTAACTATATTCATCATCTAGAAACGCAAACAGATGACATATTACACATGTACGAAATTATAATACCGAACGTTATTAGATACTGTTTAAAAGATAGTCGATCTAGTCGAACATTAGTAGACGTACCTCTCATTTTCCTGCGATCCAAAGTAGCATATTTACGATAGTAGTCTGAAATAAAAATGAATACTCGATATAATTAACGGCGTAGCAGAAAGTTTAATTGCAAGCCTTAAGAAAAAAATTAGGGACACTCTTAAAAGTATTCCTAGCACGTTCATTTCAGATAAGATCAATATTTATTTTCATGTACGAGAACGATAACAGGCACATATTTTAAATCGCCGAACAAAGCGTCTGAAGCGCCGAACAAACCGTACTGTCGCTATTCAGTCCTGCAATTATCACGCATTTATTATTTTATGCTTTAAGTCACAATTTAGTTCATCGCTTGGTTCAATATATGTACTATTTATGTACTTGTAGGAACATAACAGAACAAGTCAAAGAATCGGCCCAGTTGGAGAGCACGTCCTTTATGTCACCATGAATAGGAAACGACTCGACGGATCATAACAGAAATATAACGTGAAGCGAGCATAGGAAACTAAGCTAAACGATATTGATGATAGTGGTGGGGCGAGACAGATGTGTTTTAATGATTTTCCTGAAAACCAACCGTTTCTTGAAAGGCTTTAGGATTCAACTCTATTCGTATCCATACAGTTTTACCATAGGGTAACGCTGTCGGCCCGTCCAGCATAAATTTACAAACCCTTTATCGCGGCAGTACAACTTACTTATGACAGAAGAATCAAGAGATCTAACATGTTTATCCTTTGTCTCTAAATCCATTGCGAACATGTTACATTTACCAGTTTGATTTTTTACGTAAAAAAACGCACACGATCATCAACGCATCCATCACTCAGGACAGGGCGCAGCCATCTTGATTTAAAAAAATTAACAGAATGCTACACGCCACCACTAGATGACGCCACTAGGATAATGAAATTTGTTGACGTTATGTCATCCAGCGGGAATTTTAAACTATTGTTTATGCGAAACATTTGATTTGAATGGAATACGCTGTACAAAAGCTATAAAATGTTGCAAATTTAGAAAAATTAAATAATTTTTTTATGATATTTGTATTTTTCAGAAATTTGAAAAAGAGTCGCAAAATTATTTATTAAAAATTTCAACCAAAATGTTTTCGTAAAAACTTACCCTCTCTCTCAGGTTCTGGCTCTGACATGTAACCTCCTGCGGAAGTGTAGGGAATCCTGCCTAAATGATCAAAGGATTATTCAATATAAATCACATTGTACATTACATTACCGACGTTGGTCACCTTTCGTCAGAATTATGTTAACGACGAAAGATGCCCAATGACAAAAATGAAAATAAAACGCAAATTGTTCGACAAATAATTCGAATGCAGAAATACATGATCCAAGATCCAAAGTTTGACGTAACGTAATTAATAAATATTTCTGTTTGATTGCAATGGTTATTTTTGTGCGGGTCATTTAGTAGATGCTATTTCGCATTTGCGATTTGCCATATTTGCTATAATATTTATTTTCATTTTTGGTAATATTGGTCGGCAGTCCCTGTGAATGAGCAATAAAATGCAAAAGCAATACACGAACCAGTCAAAAGCAAGTTTAAATCATAGCACACAATATTTTAGTGATTAAGATCTCCAATGCATTTTGAGAAATCTGTAGATATTCCATTTGTTATCAAGGCCTTATTTAAAATTCTGAATAACACTGAAAATATTCATATATTTTCAATGGAAATATCAGTGAAATATCGATTGCAACGTAAACTGCACTGCAATATTGTACCAAATATTTATTTATATATATTAAATATTTAAACTGCGTGAACAGAGATAATATATCATATAATTTTAGATTTTCAAGAAAATGAACAAAATAAATTGCATTACAAGGCATTTTTCAAAGCTGATTTTGGCAGATACCGTCGTACATGCACTCTAAGATTGACGTGCGTTTAAAAACGAAAACTAGTTAACATGCTAATGTGGAGTCAAACGCACATCTAAAATGATGCAAACAAAAGGCTTTAAAATTAACCTCGTCTGCGATACTTCACCACTTCAAAGTCGTCTGGAAAAAGACAAGAAACCTACTCATTGTGGTGTCTTTGAGGTTTAAAATTGCACGTAAAATTCTTTTGTTGGTTAAAACATATTTTAGAATACGTGTATGCAATCTGATATACTTTTACCGTGAGCGCAATTTAGTGATACTTTTACTGTGATTTGAACTTTTACTAGTCATAAAATTAATGGCATTAAGTTTATCAATAACGTTTAACAAATAAGTTTAACAATAACGTAAAAATAATAAAACACAGAGTAATACATCAATAGCAAATAAAATTTCAAAAAACGGCAATGTGCTAACATAATAAAGAAATGACAAAATAATAAAAAATAACATATATTTTCATTCACTACTTATAAAATACAGATAATTTCAAAGAATACGATAATTTGCTCGTAATTGTAAGAAAATTAATGAAATAGTCGAAGTCACCGAAAAAAAAATAACTAAAGAAATACTCCTTACCATCAGGTTCGTGTCCCCGGTGTAATGATCGATACATCCTCCGATACCACTCAGCTTTGTTTTCGTCCTTTACACCCTGATTGTGAAAAACAAGCATATAAAGTACAATTAATAAAATGTCAATGCAATATTTAAAAAAAATGTAGTGCAACAGGATAAAAATTTAACCGGACGTTTGTGTCGCCATACCTCAAACTACACCACAAGCCGCAATTAATTATCAAAAATTGTAAACAATTTCCATGTATAAATATAACATTTGTAATTAGAGTGAGTACTACCGGCACAACGAAAAAATTGGCGACAGTCGCTGTGACGAGAACGCCAGACAACCGCTCACAAACCAGCGACCCCAGGCGCTGGTCACAGCGACGGTCACACCACAAATTGGACGTTGAATAGCTCGCTTACCGTACACAATGCAATTGGTACCCCCTTGATCAGCGGACCAACGCCCTCGTATTTTACAGGCTCCAACTTGATGACTCTGCGATCGTCGTACACTTCCTCAGATTTCACGGCGAATTGAGGATCGTAGAGCGGACCTGGTGGATTGCCGTTGCTGTAATTACCACCTTGCTTTTGATACTGCTCCTCTGAAATTATACGAGCAAGTTTTTTTTTTTTTCGTATTTTGTTGAAAATGCAATTGCTGTTGCAGATGCAAAGCAATTTAATTTTAAGCAAGTTTATTATCAGTTGTTCTGCGGAAAAATTAATTTCATTTTAGCAGGACTAATTGATCCAAACGTGTCAAAAATTAAAAATGTACATTTACACACCACGAATGACCACAAGCATAGGCCTTAACATCATCCGTGAACTAGGCTCATATACGGCAAGAAATCATCATTTATTGTGTCAAAAATTCTCGCAAAATGTCACTATGTGAAGGAATTAATTTGAAGTCCATAATAAAATATTATTAAAACGTGCACAATTTTAATAAAATTCAATTCTAAAAAATTTTGAGCAGATATCACCAAAAAATAAATTTTCATCAGCACTTCACTAATTTAAAATGAAACAAGTGTTTTGATGAAAATTGGAGTAGTCCATTCCACAATGTTTAGGAAACACCCCGTTTTTGAATTAGCAATTTTTGAATTATTCCTGTGAAAAATCCACATATAACCTTCCTTGCTCTTGCGATCTGATGTTTTTTTGCAAACAGATAAAATGTTTATTAGTTGATCATGTGTAAGGAACATGCGCTTGAGTCGTCAAAAGAGTAGTTAGTTGATTAAATGATGGTTTAGAGAGAACCGTTAAACCATGATCCCCGCATGCTAAAATCAACAGAAGTACCTTTCGAGTTCATTTTGTGGTCAATATAAATAGCACCCTTAGGAATTTGTCCCTCTGCGAAAATATTGAAAAAAAAGAGTGGTAAACGTAAAAAATAAAATAAACAATCAGATGAGAAGAACAAAAAGTAGATCCACAAAGGTAAGGCTGGGAGAAACTGTCGAATTTTCTTTCGTTTAAAAATCACCAGAGATTTCCGTTTTTTTTTTAAATAGTTTTTTACACGAATCCAATTTTTGTGAATGTAAATCTAGACAACAAATTTTTGTAGATACATGTACTAAATAATAATTTTAAATTGTGAAAAAGATCGTGTCGTAATTGTTGAGTTGCAGACACCAATTGACAAATTATTGAAAAACCTCGTCTTGTCGAGCGTCCTTATTGATTGGTAAAATAAATATCAATTGACTAATTGCGGTCTCGCTCACCATTGGTTGACACACAGACCGAATCAACACGACCCTCGATCGCGATCATAGTCATTAGAATAAAACGCAGGACAAGTAGCTCACCTCTAGCTTTCTGCAAAAGCGTGATGGTCGGACTCTGCGATGGCGGCAGCCGAATATTGGCGCTGTTCACGCGGTTAAAGGTGGGCGGAGAGGACGCGTCGGCAGCGCCGGTGTAGTGCGGTCCGCCGCGAAATTGCGTCGCGGTGGCCGTGGGTTGGCCGTCCGACGTGTAGGACTGGCGCAAGGACAGAGTCTTGGGCGGTACGGCCGGAGGCGCTGGGGCTGCTGGTGCCGCGATGGGTGCCGGAGCCGGTGCTGGAGTGGACGGCTGTCGGAGAATGCCCTTGACGCTGCGTCCCACGCTGGTCTCTACGGGAGGCGTGTTGGCGAACGAGGGTGGCGGCGGGGGGTAGGTGGCGGGGGTGTCATGCTCCTGCTGTGGCGGGCGACGAAGGTAAAATGGAAGATTTTAGCCGGAGGAAGATTGCTGTTAGATGTTAATAGTGTGGTCGGGTGTTTTTATGTTTGGAGGAGTGAGGAAAACCGAACATTTAAATATTCAAATAAATGGTGCGTAAAGGCGGTATTTCACTAGGCGAATAATCGCGGCGA
>JAUJYS010000078.1:0-32885 GCA_033995665.1 Melogona broelemanni | reverse complement strand
CCGTTGTACGTCAGAAAATTTTGGTAGCCTGTTTGAAAAATTGGGTCTAAACAGACCTAAATATTTCAATCGATTGCTCCTATAACCATACATCACACTGACATGGTTAGTACGTCCACTAGCTCATTCACTCCTGGACTCGATGCCTAAACTGTTTTAAACAACCTTACACATTTCCTTCGGCCCTTCATCTTATTTCAAAACTTTGAAAATCGGCAATCTGCGGGGTGCGGCCCTTTTCGTTGCACCACTTCTACCCTTGTTCATATTGGATGCGGCCCCCTCTTATATCAATTTAGGTTGAACCGCGCGATTCTCAGTGCGTGAATCGATTGATTCTCACTTTAGAAGAGCTATCTTGTGAAAAATTTACGTGCTTCTGGATGTTGTGAGAAAATAGTTACAAATTATATTTCATTGATTTCGTGACTTACACATAAATGTCTGAGTCGTAAGCATGTATCGAATGGTTCTGCACATACACGTTGTCACGCCTAAAACTTGCGGCAGTGTCACAGACACAGCCTACCTCTTTTTTTTTTTAAATTGCCAATCACTGTACCCCACGAGATGCTATGGATAAAATTTTCACCAGTGCCACGGATTTGAATAAACGGGAGCCCGGGCCGAGAATCGAACCTGGGACCACCACCACCACACTGCAGTCGGTTACAATAACGCGACTGGGCTACGATGAGTCTTACTTGACTGATCGAATAAGTTTTCTAGACGTTCCGAGATATGCAAGCACATACTCTTTCAAAAATATAATTCTTATGGCACTTTCTTATTACACGCGCTATCAAATTCCTCGTTTCTCACAGACCTCCCTCCCCTACGCTTCTTTAACGTTTCCCCTCCCACACCCCCCCCAATCTGTCTCTCTGTCAAACTCGCTTACACGTCACCCACATACGCGTTCACTCTATAAACAAGTCCCGACAACTGAAAACCAGTCGAAATGGAGAAGATGCAAATGCGCGAGAGCGGCAACGCTGACGAGCGAAATTAAATTCGGAACATTCGCAGCAGCGCCACAGTTGTATCGGGGCGTAATTAAATTAACATTCCCGGGCCATGACGCTGCGATCGCACTACGGCCGTACTTTATAACTGGGGCATGTGCATGTGCGAACATTGTGAAGGCATCGTGCGAATTGGTGGTGAGGGAGAGAGTGCTGTTTTTTTACACTGATGAACTTGACGATAAAGATAGCGTTATATTGAGTTATTATAATTTCCTCAATGTCGGAATTTCTGAAAATTCACCGACGACGTAATTGATTGTACATGTACATTCTATGACAATAACACAAGATCTGATGGACATTTTAAATAACTCAATACCGTTGGATTACGAATATCGATCATCGTCAAGTGTTTTGCAATCGTATTTCCAAAAATTTGGGTGGGAATACTTCGATTTTATTTTGGAAATACTCCTGTATTGAAAATTATAAAATTTTATAACTATTAAAGATAAAATTATGAATTTTTCAAACTATCAAAAAGAAACAAAACAAATTCGTTTTAAAACAATAGAGCCCAGCTTTGCATTGCCAATGCGTCTTTAAAAACGTAAAATCTACAAGTATACTTGCATACGGTAAAATAATGGAATGCCAATATGGCAATACAGGTTCCGTTAGAAATCCCTCTGTTTATAAAATTGTATATCCAGTGACGTCATCACTACCGACAAAGTATTTCAAAGGCAAAACTTGCACCCCACCCCCTAACCTCCCGTCTACTCAGTGAGCTCGACGTATATTCTATTAGATTAAGCGCGGACATAGATACACAGACAACAGGCAAGCCGCGCGCGTTCCAGAAATAACGCAGCTCCCGAGTTTGAAGATGTTTTATTGTTGCTCTCGACAAGCGACGAAACTGACAGATCGCCTCGCAATACGGCTGATGGGAGAGTGCGAGCTGAGCTGGCGGAATATTAAAAGATGTCGAATGCAAATTTCCTAGTGCCATGTAAATGTATTCACGAATAATCCGCTCTTTGTTCTCTTAAACTTGTTTGACTCCGAGACACGACTGAAAGGTTGTGATGTAGGAGGCACTAACAAGAAGAGGCGTCAAGTATGATTTAAATCATGAACGCAAACTATATTTTTTATGATAAAGTATATTCGCGCCTTGCAGCATCATTAGATGCCGTCGTTATCGACTCTTAGTATGGAATTTTATTCACCCTGTCACCGCTCGGAACGTTTCACTCAACGTTAAATAATCGGCAACGCCATAGTTTCACGTGACGACCACCAGAGGACAATGTAGTTAATGGTGTAAAGTTTCATGTATCATGAAAAATTAAGAAGTGAAAGGTCAAGTCAGATAAAACATCTGATCTATTGTTTCGAGAGGATACGAGGGAATATTTCAATCGCTTCAAATTAAAACATCAAACCCTGAATATTTCTTATAAAAACAGGAACAATATATTCCAGAATATTATAAAATAAAAGGAAAACAAACAATTAAAAAAAAAACCTCAAGTGTCTCATTTTACTGTTTGAGGATATTCGAATCTTCAATCTTGTTTAGTATAGCCAATTAGCATCCGAATTAGAATTGAACCAATTGCATTCGAGGCGGCTTTCGAAAATTCAATTACGTGGAACGTTTATGGCCAGAAAACACCGTTGGAGCTCACCGGCGATAAATTAAAAAAATAAATTCTTACTGCCAGCCGCACATAAAGCTCTTTTCGGTTACGGTTAGGTAGATGCTTCCACGAATTGCGAAACGTAAGCCAGCACTTTATCCAAATATGCGAGTAAGTTACCTAGCTATTAGTCGAAATGAGTTGGAGGTTCTATTCGCGGATCCCTAAATTATTACGCCGTATAAATAGCTGTTGCATGGCCGACACTTTTGCATCGTTACTACGTACGGCATGTTTTGAAATACATTATCTGCAGCCTTCTGAGACCCCATGCCAAAGACACAGAACTATTTGAAGTAAGACGCAAAAACGAAAGGTTGCATCCGAATGACTCGTCGGGTAATGTCCCCTTCTTTACAACAACTTGCTTTTCAGCTACAATTGCGAATATTATCTGGCAAAACGGCGGACATTTCTCCTCCGAAACACTACTAGCGCCCCCTGGCGATTCCATTTTACAATACAGCTGATCAATGAATTCCTCATTTAAGTTTAGCGGCCATTTTTAATTGGGTCTTTCCCCTTCCTACAACAACTAGCTTTTCAGCTAGATAACAATGGTTGAAATTATCTGAAGTCTTGCGATTAAATAGCAAACAAAATGGCGGACATTTCTGCTCCGATTTACTACTAGCGCCCCCTGGCAAATACTGTTTAAAATACAGCTGATCACCCAATTCCTCATATGTGTTTAGCGGCCATTTTTAATCGAATCTTCTAGATCCGTTGTCTCAATTCGTCCAATTCGTTGTCTCGAATTAATAGTGTCTCAGGAGGACATGTATACGCGAGTGTATACGGCAAAGCGTGGGCCTATAAAATACAAATTGGTTCTCTGTTTCCTTAATAACGGAAGGAACATCAAATAAAGGGGATTGGGGGTGGTTCATGTATACACACATTGTACAATGGCAATGTGCGCGTGGCTATACCGTAACGATGACATACGTACTGGTACGTGCGTATAAAGGACGCCTGCCTAGCGGGTATTTCATTGCCCGATGGCTGATGAAGCAGCTAATCAGAAATCCGTCTACCAACTTTTGATGCGCATTAGTTCCCCCCACCGTACAAGCGCAAATTAAATGAATATATAGCCGTGATAGGTAATAGTTCCCTTTATCTTCATGCAAAAAAAAAAAAAAAAAAATGCTGCGAAATGAATGACCAATTACAGGGGCAAACTAGAGGCAACGAAATATGTAAATATTAGCCTTGGCGAGTTCACCGTACGTGCTCGGAAATTAATACTGCTGGGATCCACGGGCTCTTCACGTAGCCTGTTTAATCTTAATGGCGCCGTTAACGCTCGGAGAAACTATAAAATAATTGTACTTACAAGTTATAATGCACGTCAGCCATGTTGCTCCTATAGCTGAGGGCTTTCTTGTAGGCCCATTCCGCCTCCTCTTTTTTACCCTGAGCACTTAGGATGTTGGCCAAGTTGCCAAAGGCTAGGAGAAAACATCAAACACACGAGATTATTGAAATGTCGACAAGCGTCTCCGGACACTCTTAAAAAACAACACCACCTTCCAACAAATATGGGAAAAGCATATGAATTTTACATAGTACAATTTTCAATTATCACCATAGAGAAAATGTACAGAATAAGTTGCATTAGTAATAACTGTTTTCCTATTTCGTATTATAAATTCATTCAATAATTACTCGAGGATATTAAAAAAACTAACGAGGACACCTCACCAAAACCGTGACAAAAAACAACAACAGATGTAGCAAAACGGTAGTTACACTGTTTAAAAATATCGTAGGAAAATTATTAAATTAATTTATTGTACACAACAACAGCTATTAATCGTTCGCTAATTCCAATATGGATGAACGAAAATACTTTGTTGTGTCTCAGTTAGAATTTTTAAAATTCCAAAAAAGACCACATTCGAGGTATTTGTTTTAACCACTGAACAAGATAATTTAATATTTTTGTGGCATTTTACCTCTCTGCAAGATATTTTACATTATTTAAACAGCAGCGTATCTGCTTGCCACAAAAGTAAAACAGCTACTTTTAACTTCTTTTGTTACAGCACCGAAGCTTTACATGAAATAGTTTTAGATTAACGGAAAGAGAAAAAAATTAAATGAAATGATATTGTTTCCGTTACATAACGAAAAAAAGTTTGATGTTTACAGGCGACGAGGTACTTGAATGCATGTTTCCTGCGGTGTAGTTTTGGCTGGTAACTATACAATTTTTTTTGACAATCTCCGCGAATGTTAAAAAAAAACTAGTTTCCTTTTGCGACTCTCGGGTTTCAGAATAGCAGCCTAGATAAGCCTATATTATTTATTCAATGTTTTAGTGTTTTCACTAGATGACGTTGCCGGAAATTACATTTCCGTAATGGCAGAGAGAACGAAGCAATAACAAATGCATCGTGTCAGTGAAACCACGCGAACACTCCGCACAAAAAACATCGGCGGAGAAAAAAAAATGTAGACATAAAAAACTGGAATGGCAGGAAGAAATACGAAACGATGGAATTTAGACGCACTACTAAAAGTCTTCAAACAAGTTCAATTAAAAATAAAATTACTTATTCAAAAGCTTCAACACATATTATTTTTTGTAACTACCATAAAATTAGTTATCATTAAAAAGTTACCATTAAAAAGTTAGTCAATTAAAATAATAAAACGGTAAGCTAATTCAAACCTTCTCTCTGAAAATATTCGTTGTAAATCGCCAAATTTCATTGAACTTGACATTTCATTGTAAGTACATCAGTATAGTTGCTCAGCTGCCAGATTAAAAAATATGGCCACAAAAATATACTGTATACCGAATATATATTCGAATTCAAATGAAAATTTAATTATTCAATAAGTTTACGCCGCCACTTTTGGTGGTGTTACTGAGGAAAACTCGAGAATCTTGAAAAGTGTCACCGGTTCAAAAAATATTTTTCCAACAAATGCTCAAAGACAAGGAACGGGAGTAACTAAATATCGAGATAATCAATAAACAAATATTCAGTTCGTTACAGAAGAAAAATAATTTGGGTGGATTAAACGTATCCTACTATCAAACTTTGCTCGACTAGCATACTTGTTTATTCATTTGTCCTATGTTTATTTAATCCTACATCTCTCTTGCTCACAAGTACCTTCTCAGTTTAAAAAACATGATATTTTACAACAATCAATAAAGGACAGAATTAACTGTCCCATCACTTACTCGTACCACCGGATCAGAGAAAAAACCGGAACTGTATAAAAACAATATGAGGAGGAGGTGTTTAGGACTCACCCTTTGGTGGATTGACCGGTATGCCCGACCGATACAGGTTCTCCTCGGTCAGCCAGTCCCGGTTCCTCCTGACCGTGCGTATACAGAACATGACCAACAAGAGCCCGACCACCAGCACCAACGTCCGCCGCTTGGCCTCCGTGTGCAACACGTTGCGGTGCAACAGCTGCGCCCCCAACGCCACCAGCAGGCAAAACCCCATACTGGGAATGTACAGCACCCGCTCGGCCACCACGAACCCCACGTAGAAGAACAGGTTGGAGGCGGGCACGAACGGCAACACCAGCACCGTCAGCGACAGCACCAGCGTATCGGCGTGATGCACGCTCGAGGCAGCAGGTGGCGCCGGTGCGGAGATCGTCGGACTCCGGGTGCGCCGATGCTGTTGTTGGGTTTGCGGCTGGTGGTAGTAGTTGTGACTACTGCCGCCATTACTGGTGGCAGCGCTGGTATAGCCGTTGCCATTGGTGGTGGCGTGGCCGTAACCCGAGTCATTGCTCGACGACGAACAGGAGGAACTGGCGCAGGATGACGCCGCGGAGGAGGACCCGGATGACCCCGACGATCCCGAACACAGGGTGGCGGCCACGGCGGCCGGTAGTCCCTGCAGCGCCGCGAACGGCGGTAACGCGCAACCGTTACCGTTGGAGTAACCGTTGGTGTGATGGTAACCGTTGGTGAGACTGGCGGCCACGCGCGGCGCCACCGTGCTGCTCTTCTTCTTGTAGCCATTAGAAGGTGCGCAGTACGCGGAACACTTGTAGTTGTGGTTGACGCTGACGTAGCCGTTACCGTTGGTCAGTACCACGCCGTTGGATACGCCGTTCTGCCGCAGGGAGGCGCTGGCGGAGGCAGCGGCCATCTTGGCCTGGTGGCGCCACCGTCGGCGACGTCCGTGGTTGACGCTGTCTAGTGCGTGGAGCGCCAGACGGGCGAAGGCGGCGAAGAAGAGCGCCGTGTAAACGTTCCGGAAGTCGAGCGGGGAAGTGATTAAGGGGATGGCCTCCATGGACCAGTCGAAGCTGAGCCAGCGCGGGCAAAGCATAAGCCAGAAGTTGTAAGTGGGCAGGTAGAGGAAGGTGAGGGTGCGGGTGAGGAGGCGGTCGCTGTCGGCGGCCGGGTTGTCGGCAGGCGCGAAGTCAGGCGGTCGGCTGCCCATCAGGTGGACGCGCAGGCTGATGAGGAGGGCCACGCTGCCGGACAGGGCCGCTAGGCCTTCCAGGAGGCCGCGGTATTTCTTCTGCGGGGTTGGTCGATCGCCACGAATGAGTGGAGGTGGACGGCATCGATCATAAAGCATCGTGCAGGTATAGGGTTAAAAAGAGAAAGACAGAAGACAATATTAGTAAGATTCATGGTCAAATATTATTTGGTCAATTTTAGACAAAAAAAAAATAGATTAATTCCTTTTAAATCTGCGTCATAACAAATTTTTTATTGTTATTTTACAACACTGACTCGTGTCATCACTAAAGTAAACAGCACTGCAGGAGATTCTGTACCTGATGGATGGGCACATTTTTACAAGTACCTCGGGATAGACTTTTTTAGGCTTTCAGCCCATGTTATTGCAACAGGTTCCGGCAGACCGTCCTCCTGGGATCGACTAAACTAGAGCTCGTCCCAGGATTCGAACCCAGGGACCGTTGCACCACATGCGACCACTATACCGTCTGAGCTACGACGACCGTATTACAATTTATCATTCTTGCCTAAGGACGCTACGAGATCAAATTTCTACTGAATCATTCACATAATAATTAATTATCTAAATATATCACCATGATATATTTTGAAATGAAAAAGATTAACATATTTAAATAGATAACATTTTCAATTTTAAAAATATATTATAATGTAATAAACATGATGACCGCGTACCTCGAAGATGACGGCCACCACATGGCGCAATCTCATTTTGGTATGAATGAGAACGTCGTACACGGCGCACACGGCCAGCACGGTGATGCCGTGCTCCTTAGTCAGCATGGAACAGGTGGCGCTGGCCAGCGTGGCTCCCAGCAGCAGCCATCGTCGTCGATCGCTACCCTGCTCCAGGCCAGCCTTATCGCGGTACTTGCAGTACTTGACGTAGCAGAGCAGGGCCACCAGGAAAAAGAAGGCGGCGCCCAGGTCCGCCCGTCCCACCACCCCGGCCACCGCCTCCGTGTGTACAGGGTGCGCGGCGAACAGCAGGCCGGCCACCAGCGTGGGAAACGTGTGGCGGAGGAAGACGCGGGCCAGGTGAGCGAAGAGACCGCTCACGAGCGCGTGGAGCGCTATGTTGCCGAGGTGGTAGCCGAACGGTTCCAGCTCGCCCAGGTAGTAGTTGAGGCGGAAGGAGAGCACGCAGAGCGGCCGGTAGGACTTGTGCGAGCCGCTGTGGGTGAGCGGCGTGCCCCAGAAGTCGTTGGCGAAGAGGCCGGCTAGCGGCGCGCTGGGCAATAGGTCTTGGTTGGTCTTGACCGCTCGACTGCAAAGTAGACAAAATTGAGTAAATTAGAGAAAAATAGAGAAAGTTCACATGCAACAAGTAAATCGAGCTTTACATTGCTGTACTACTGCCGCGTGTAACAGTTCAAATTCGAAAAGTAAAAACTCAATTAACCGACGCATGAAGCCATAAAGTCAAAATTGTAAAAAAACATGCACACAAAACTTGCGAACAAAGTTATAATAAACCTGTTAAATAAATCTTTGAAGAAGGACTTATGGAATAAGATATATAATAAGTACATTAGCTCACAGAAGTTTGGCAGAAGCCGGTGAACCCATTGTTCTGCCCCCGAACGTTTGCAAACCTGCAATGCATTCGTATCACGAGTGATTGTCAAGACAAACGACGTACATCCATTACCAGTAGCGCGCATGAATTTTATTTGGAGTCAGCCGTATGTATTTTATTTTTTTATATAAAAATTTAGTTTAATAAATTCAAAATGAAAACTTAAAAAAACATATGCATTTATGCCAATAAAAGATCAGATTAATAGCATACTTCGCACAGTATGATGCATATTTTCATGACTATCCAAACTATAAAAGAAAAATCCAACTCGGTTGCCTGCGAACATTCATCGGCAAATATTACAACATGGTTTGGATCTATCGGCAGCCGACAATCTAACCTCACACTTCTTTTCCGAGAGCCGGCCTGCAGCAGCAACTCGGATCGCATCAGCGGCGCCCCGCATCTTCTGGAGAGAGCGCCCGGCGGCTATCTCGTATATACGAGAAATATGAACGCGGCCAAGCGAAAATTACACACATACAGAGATTGACTGACAATAAAATGCAGAAATTTCTCGTGAGGTCTCAAATCCGTCCGCATATATATCCCGGGTATTCAGGGGACCAGCGGCCACAACATCACGAAAGTAAACAAAACCGTACACTTCCAAAAAAAAAAAAAAAAAGAAACTCGTCAAAAACTAACTATACTGATATTCTGTAGAAACTAGTTTCTTGATGTGTATGTTTTAATAATTAAATTGATAATAGCAAAGTCAGCATGAACGCAATTTTGTCAATACCATTTGTAAGAAAAGACAAATAAGTTTTATGTTCGAATTATGCAAATGTAGATTTATAAAATTTCATTGATAAGTGAAACCACCGCGCCAGCCAAGAACACATAACCTATCAAGTGGTTATGAGGCATTTCGCAATATATGGAACTATCTCCGAATGTTCTCCTGCTATTTTTCTGATACGACGAGCCATGTCAACTTATTTTAAGTCAGATCTCAAGAGGACACATGAGTGTATGCCACGGACAGGCAGGCATGCATGCATAACATCTCAGAATCCAATGGCATCTTTATAGCTGCAAAATTCCAGGCTGCCGCTATTTAAGAAACGAATAAGACACCAGCGCCGCTGACGGTGAGCAGGACTATCTTGCTGGTGAAAATGTTTGCTAACACCAGTTTCGTACTACACGATTAAATTGCCAACAGAATCAAAGGAAATCGTCCACAAGAATTAAGAAACGAAGCTACGCGAAACGAGGCAGATTGCAAATGAGAACGTATTTAAATTTTAACAGAACACGTAATTTCTTGAAATCATTGTTTCTGCTAACCATATTACCAAGGCAGGTTGGCTAAAAAGTTGCCATGTCCAGCACGAGGTGGCACTGTTAGCAAACGTTTGGTGAGCATTTCGTTGTTTGAGCGCGAATCGACGGTAGTGGAATGCCGAACACCTCCGGCTCTGCGCACGGCATTCCTCAGTTCTACACGCATGCATGCTAATGGGGTATTAAGTCCGTCAGCTATGTGGATAGATTCCAAATAAAAATATGTCGGTAATCTTTTCTCGGCAACGCGTGAGCCCCAACGTCGCCACCGCCAACACCGCCACCATCACCACTACCAGCAGCAACAGCAGCTTGCGTCTACTGTCACCGCGTCGTCTTCCTTTCCGCACCGTCATTTATCGAGATATCCGGTTTAGACATATGTTCGAAGAAACCTCACGAAACTCAAAACAAACCCGCCACACGACTGATGTCCACGCAAGCGGAAAACAGTCGTTGCGTGTTTGTGTGCGTCTAGTTCCAATGTTGACCGCCGAGTTCGCAAGTATCTGTTTGCGCCTCGTTTATCTTTCGCCATCTGTCCTTAGATTACTTTTTCGACATTTAAAAAAATCGATGAACATGATCCTTGTAGTTGAACAAGGGACATACATTTACCTTGTAATTGTGGAAACTTGTCTGACTAACGTATGACGTGTTTAGAAAATCCGGATTGGTGATCATTGAACACCAGACTGCTTTACGTTTATTTAGAAGCTTAACCGATAGGTGGCGATATATGGCATATGTACCGTATAGGAATTTCCCGGGCAGTAACGCCATTTGGTGGCTTGGTTTTCGATTATACCAGCACCGTTTTAAAGAAAATTTCACTTTATTCGGTACTTCAAAATCGATCCTTTTATTTCACGCGCAAACAAACACTTGACGTGGTCAATTCAGTTAACCATTTGGTTCTTGAGCTTGAAAAACGCGTGGATTGAATTAGCCTGATCCGATGTAACCCCAATTCAAATGTAGCCAGCCAATAAGAACGACTTATTTGTTACATGTGTAATGCCAATCGCCGAGGCAGATATATGAATAGCTGCACTAATAACATAATAATATAAGGAAGCCATTTTGGTTATGGTTCGAAGATTAGATACCAATATTTGTAGCGCCAGAAGGATGCTATTGGAAAAAGTAAGTACCAATAACACAATGGTAGTAACGATCACGGCAACCAATTGCTGGTCGTGATGGTCGAACCAAGGAGCAGAAGATGAAATTTAATTAATCTCGACTGCTGTCTCATCCGTCCTTCCCCCCATTCCACCCCCGCGTCAACAAGTTTAACGATTTGGCGACCGCCCAGATTTTGGCGGCATGCTGCTGGCGTGAAGGGCAATTCAGAATCTATACGTTCCGAATTTTCCGTTTTTCCAGATTGGAAAAAAAATAGACGGGCACCAAATGCCCGTCGTTATCCCGGCACATCGAAAGAAGGCGACACGCCGAAAAATTGCGAAATTGATCAACGTGATGGTCTTGCCACCAGGCGAAACGAACTCGCAACTAAAAAGCATCTCTGGCGGCCATCGACGGAAACTTCCAAGCTAATTCCTCGTAACGAATTTGGTTTGCTTTTTCCTATGGTTAAAGTTTAAACGATGAAACAACGGACTCTTATCTTGTTTGACCTATCGGCGTAATAAGAGTATTAAGAGGGAAATGGCGTTGCAAATAATAAAAATTGCAATTTGATTAAAAAAAAAAAAAAGATTTTGCCGCCTTTCATTGCCTTGCCTGTATTTTATGTTTAATTTTAAAAGCAACTTTCTCTCATCTCTAGTTAACAGCTGATATACCGTAGATCATTTTCTGCAGTATATGATAAAACTATTGGAAAGTTGAAAGTTGAAAAAAATTATTACTGGATTTTAAAGAGAGTCTCTGGTATTGATTGGTTAATATAATATTAAGATAATATATTTCCCATACCAGATATCATAGAACAAGTAATGGTGAAAACAATAATGAATTTCATTGTTCCATAGATCCCCAGTGAGTCAAAAACAATCTTTCGTTGTGATCGCGCGACCGCTAATGGGTGCCCGGGCGCTTTTGCTTATGGCGGTGACGGTTTTCAATTTGGACACCCATCAAATTCGGATCAGGCGACAGATGGCGCTCGCACGAGCGGTGGAAGTAGAGGCGCGGCACGCCCGCGAAGAACGTTGATACTTTTCAGCGAGCGTCGCAATTACGCAGCCTTCCCCCCCCCCAGCCACCAATGTGTCAACCGTCCGGGCGGCCACAGGCTCGGCCGCGGGGAGGCTCACCGCCGAAATAAAGATACCAATTTGACTCGGAGACGATTTTCTTTAATTCGGATGTGGTCCTCCAGCCATCCCCCCCCCTTCTTCCATTCCCGCCACCAACAACTTCTTCAGAAAATCCACATCCACTAGCAGATAACTCGTGGAACCAATTTCGTCTCTACGGGATCGTCTGTGTACGTGTGAGTACACACTGTTGCGGCGAACCGATTAACGAAAGCGACTGTGGCGGCACTAGTAGCCAATGCCGATAAAGTATGGCGAGATATTGTTTATTTACAAGTCGCTATTTCTATTGACATATTTTTATGCTGAAATATCAAAAAAAGAAATTGCGCTTCCACGCCGAACGTCTTTTTGTGGAGAAAAACCTGAAAAACATAAGCCTATTTCAATGTCTGGTACTGATTAATCTGAACCATTCTTTTCTATTTCATTTGGCGCTTTAAACTGGAAGAAAAAAAACGTTTCTAGTAGTTTTGTCCAGTTTTAACTAGTAAAAGTATCAACAAACAGTAATAGTACAAGTTAGTTTTTAAAGCAATTGTTATTTTCGGTAAATTGATCCCTAGCTAAACTGATCTCTAAAAAAATCCTATAGAAACATTGTGTGCGGCAACATAACTTAAATGTTTGGACACCTGCAATGAAGTTGTGTAATTGAATTTGTTAACAGAAACCAAAAAAATAGAGAAATATCGTTTCGATTGCACAACATCAATTTGACTTTGTACACACGCATTTCTCAACCACTGCCGCCATAATTTCAGATTCCAATTGAGATAACGCTTTCTAACCGCGATTATTAAGCCACGCGACTCACCGTCGAGGTTGTAAACAAACCATTTCCCGATCCGAAGACGTAGCAATCAAGTCAACTATTTCTCAGGACAGATAGAAGGGGTGGGGGGAGGAGGGGTGGATGGAGGGGAATACAAGAAAGAGAGCGAGAGAGAAGAGCTAAGCGATGGCGGCAGCCCTATCCCATTAGATGTATATAGAGAGCCCGGGAAACAGCAATTGGTGACGATCTCAATAACCGCGTTTAATGGGCAGAGCGTTTCTCATTGAGCGAGAGAGAGAGATCCGAAATCTGGCAGCAGATTTCGTTTCTGTATATAACGAGACCGAAAACGTCGATCAAAATATCCCAATCAGATTAGCCGACCGGGGCTCCATCTAGCGGCGGCCGGACGGACGAAATTATTACTCTGATTGGGGACGGCAGTGGGGGCGCGTCGAGAAATTGGTGAGGAGTGGGCGTTGGACGGGTGGGTAGAGCGAGTAAATGGGGATCGGGTTGCGGTCGATTTGGACGGGTGAGCAGATGGAACGAAATGGATTGATTGTTGGAGACGGTTTTTGGCGAAAGTCCGCGGTTAAGCAACCCGACCATCACCAAGCGTAAAACTTGTATTGTCAGCAGATGTCTACGGATAAAGAATGGTCTAAAAGAACCTTGCCTGGACCACTTACTTCACCAGCGACGAATTGGAAAATAACTTAATCATTTCAATTTACCAGTTTTAATTTATGATAACGATACGACACGACAAGCGTGTACGTATAACTACATATTTTTAACGACAGTAATTTAATAGATTAAATAAAAATAAAATCAGCGTTATTAAAGTACGATCTGTCAGTTGAAGAGGAAATTAAGAAAATCGGATACGAAGTAATTTAATATTAAAAATTTACTTGATGACGTACCTTTGACAGCAATTTGAGAAAATTTAAATATTAACACGGCTAAAAACATGTTATCTTCTTGTAACTGATGGATAATGAGTGTTCGCCATCACACTTCGATTAACTAGGTTGTCATAGTTTATTACAAGGAGTATTAATAAATTACTCAGTTGAGAGAATAACAAATTGCTAACTACCTTGTCATTGAGACGATATTAAACGTCTGTTATCCAGTACTGCATTTGTCGTTTGCGCTTGTGAAGAAAACAAAAACAGCAAAATCTAAGCGGCCGTTTCCGCGAAACTATTCGCCGAAGCCTACCAATAACTTTCATTACGTAACCGGGCTCTAAAAGAAATACGAGTACTTTTTTATGGCATCGTATACGAAGACGACAGAAGGAGAAATTCATCCCTCTTTCTCCTTCAATCGGAAACATTTGTCGAACGCACAAACGATATAAATAAACAAATAAAAAAAATGTTTATTAAAGCGAGCGACCAAAAAAAGAAAGAGTGCGTGTATCCCTCCGACGCCACCGCCACCCGCCTGTCATCTTCACCGCCTGTGTTTATGCGCGTCAAGTGGAGCGTGAACTCGGGGAAAAAGAGACACGAAAGACTCGGTTGCCGAAAATTTTTCGGGTTTGCTCGCGCGTCGAACGAAATTTGTCACCGACGACTCAAGATTAGTGGAGCATACGGAACAGGCTTGTTTTCGAAACACGATTTCGTGGAGCCGGTGCGTTGCACGTGACGAGTTTTATATTCCCTTTCCCACCACCCTCACCCCCTAAACCCCTTAACAAGTCTCCTCCACCACTCCCATTCCCCTTCCAGCATCTTACGAACGAAGTACGCCGTGCACGCACGCGCGCATCGAACCCTCTTCCAAGAAAGTTCGTGTGTTCGCGTTCTCGAAGAAGGGTAAACAAACAACAGCGTTATTTAAACTCCTCATGATCATTACAGAGGAACGCAAGGATTGGAGAAAACGGATATGGACCATGATGATGTTTGAAAAGTTGGGTTACGAAAACGAAGAACTCAAAGAAGGATAAACAAACACCAGTAGTGTTAGTCAAACTCGTCATGCATGAGCACTGTAGAGGAACAAGGATAGAAGAAAACGGAAATGGGTGCTGATAAGCTTGTAAAGTTGGTCTTCAAAAACAAGAAATTCATGCCGCATAGTCGTACACTCAAGACAGCATGAGACGGAACCAACTCTACACCGGGCATTGCACAATAAAAAAAAACATCCAGGAATTTCGGACATAACATCTACCATTTTATACAAGTTTTAAGGCAGTTTTGTAGTTCAGTTTTAAGGAGCATAGGGAATGTCAACAAAGAATCCAAAAGTATATCAAAATTATTATAATTTTAGAGCGCAACACAATATTGTACACTTGTTTGGAAAAACTAACAAAACGCAAATGAAGGTTCGGATGTAGCGCTACAACAACAAAAAACACTGAAGACAAGAAACACAAAAAGGGGAGTACGTAACAGGGGGTGTTCACGTTCACAGGATGCGGCGGTAATGTACCAATAACACCGGCACGACTGGTTGAAATCTCTCACAGTGACACACACACATGCAGAATAATGCAAAATTCCATTTCCCCACCCCTGTTCTACACGAAGCACGCTTACATAGACAACGTGACAACACACCATACGATCCCAATGTCACAATCTCAATCCTACTCATCTTTAAAAAAAAACAAAAAAAAACATCCCCATTCATTTTACTCAGAGGGCTGCGTTAAACTTACGAAGCGAAGGGAGAGAGAAATTGAAAATAGAAACCCTCACGTTCTTCTAATATTCTGAGAGAGAGAGAGACTCGAAGGACATTGAAATCACGAATAGGATTGGCCACAAAACGGAAAATTGTCCCTCCGGGAAAACAGACACTTGTAAATAGGGAAATAGGGAGCCCGAGATTAAAGATCGTCCGAGCGAAACTAATTAAGGTTGCCGTGCTTACGCCACCGGCCCTGTAGCGATCCGCGCATCTGTTGCATAATCCGCTCAACAAGCCTAATTGGCTTATAGATATACAACCTCAGATTTAAAAAAAAACTCAGATCTTTATACTCAGTATAATGTGAGCTTAGCGCTACAACGAAAATTTGTATCCCTAGCACAAACTTATCTAAATAATAATTTCGCAGAAGTGGTACGAATAATCTTTATTTAAAAATAAAATAAAATAAGCTTGTTCAAAATTTCTTATGTACACATGTAATTGTAAAAATGGCATGACGTCGCCAAACAAGAATTACAACGGAAAATCAAAAAGTGCAACCAAGAACCTTGATTTGCAAGAATGCCTTTTTGCCGTGTTGTCATGGTTTGCTACTTCATTAGGGGCAGCCACACTACGAAAATAAATCATCCTGGTTTGCATGCCACCAGGGGCAGCATTTCAACGTCAACACAAGTGGTTTCCGTACAAGTTTGCGGAAAATCAACAGTATAAAAAACCAAACATGGATTGACAAAACATATCTTTAACTGATGGATTAAAAGTGTTTTGTTATCGGACATTCATTCGATTGATTTATCAATTAAGTCAAAAATTCATGAAATGACAATCATGAATAATAGCATCGGAAAATCAATCATGTACCGTAAGTTGCGGATAATCTCATTCACCACCACGCGGCGCTGCAGAGTGAAAACGCTTCGCTCCAAGCTACAACATGCAAGAAACCAAGCCATTACTTCACCAATACAGAACCAATCGCTCGCCGGTCGCCACTCCTACGCAGTGTGCCGCGGGGCAAGCGCATTCAAGCGGCCGCCACAACCACCGCTAACGTTCCCCATTGATGCGCGGACGGGGCCCCCACAATGAAGAGACGAGATAGCGAGGAGACGGCGTGAACGATCCCATTTCATTTCGCCGACACTAATGAAATAAGAAATATGAAACCAGTGAATCAATGGGCAATAAACGGGCCCCGGCGGCCGCGTTGGCCCCCGAGAGTGGCGAACGGGAACACTTGTCAATGAGTGAGGAACTGCGGGCGCGATGAGCGGAGCCTATAGGCGTCGGGCGTGCGGATCGCTACTGAGAGATTACCGCGCCGAATCGAGTCGTTAAAAACGAATAAAAACTGAGGAGAAAGAGTGGATCGAGACTGGGTCTTCTTGAAAGATGGTGTCGCCCTCGTGTGGCGGAATTCGCAGACCGCTAAAATATGTTATTGCGCAATCCTGAGATCTATGTTTAAATAGAAAAATTGCTTCGAATTTTTCATTAACAATTGCAATACAATTTATTAATTTGCCCAATATACATATTACAATGGCAATTACAATGATAATTGCAAGTTATGTGAAAAATTATATTTTTACAAGTAATTAAACCCACAATGTTATCCACAAAATCCGTAATGTCAAATATCAAATATATCACGTAATATCTTATACATAATATTTAATTTCAATATTAATGAAACTATTTGGAATTTGAATAAGAATTAGTTGCTAACACGATGAGAGACCCTTACAATTTATTCTATGAATGTTCGTTAATTTATTTTTAAACCAATATCGTTTATAAGAACTTAAGTCTAAAAATAAACCATCATTAACAAGATGCGAAAAAAATAATATTTGAGAAAAAGTTAATTTCAATAAATAAATGTTACATCAAGGGTTCAGATGGTCTTATGAGGGTGGCGATAGGGAACATCACGTACGGCATCCCGGAAAACGACATATTCGATTCTAAAATAATTGAGATAGGGAAATAGAGAGTAAAAGGAGATGGACTCGGGCAATCAGTGACGGGAAGGGGGAGGGATAAAGATGACGTTCCAACAAGAAATATTCGCAATGCTAAAGTTTAATAGTATATCGGAGATGCTTCAGGGGCTGACAGCCACCCAGCACTCGAACGATTTATTTTACCGACAACGCCAATCTGTTACAGGCGAATCGTGTTTTTCACCGCCCGAAGTTAGTCCGCCCCGTGCCCACTTCGATGATACGTACTCGGTTACACACGGAAATGAGGGATATTAAAAGAGCAACAATATTTGTTAGCGAGGGAGAGGGTGAGTTGCGAATCAGGGGTATCGGGATTGGCGCAGCGAGAGGTGTCAATTGCTCGAATAAAATCGCAATAAATATTTTACGAACGCGTGTTTAATGTTTTTTTTTCCCATACGAATGAACGAATGACCGATAAAATGCTGGTGTCGTCGTTGTGGCGGGGTATTAAAAAAGGTTTGTTTCGGTTTGTTGATGTTTTTGCAAAGTGGACCTCTGAAGCTTTTCACTATTTTATGACGGACCAATACAGTATTTGTCAACATTCTTTTATCAAAGACGAATCATCGGGACCCTAAACCAGTGCAGAACAATCAATTTATATGATTCATTTAACAGTAAATTAATTATTTTCATTTAGAAAGGATTGCGATCATTTTGTTTTACTGTTAATCCTTCAAATAATTAATAGAGGGTTAGGACGTCTACAAAACAAAACGAGAGGGACGAGGTCCGGTGAGTTTTGCCAAAACTCAGTTCGTCTCTTTCCCGGCGCTGCACCGGACCTCGTCCCTCTCGTATCGTTTTGTTAATCCTTCTAACTATTTATTTGCAGTTTGACAGCACAATTACCAAATTTGCTAGAAAAGAAATATTTCCGAATTTTCGAAATTCTCATTTATACAAGCTTTGTCTGTACAAACGACTATAGCGCAATAATCAAATCGTTCATAGCATAATCAGTCATGTTCGATTGAATGCGACTGCAGGCTGTGCCGACTTTTTCAATTTTTCACTTTTTGAGCAAAGCACTTTCGAAAATCCATGGATAAAACAATTTTTTCCCTACTCAAACTAAACTTCATGGATCAAAAGGAAATTGGTTTCTCGAAGGTTTTCAGAAACCACAAAAAAAAATGTATTCCGCCTTTCCAATTGCGATATTATGCCTGCCACAAACACAAGAAAATGTTGAACTGAACGACAACCGATCTTGTTCTGTCAAATGCAAATAAAAAATAATGTCAACTGGATGCGACGTGAGAGGAGAAATTTGGAGAAGCACAAAAAATAAAACGAGCAGAAAAAGAGGCATATAAAGTAGTACCACAACTTGAGAAAAACAGCCCAGAAAATCATTATCCATAATAATACCAGTATTGAATAACAGCACTTCCAACGACATCTAGGGTGTACGAAGGCGAGCCCTGACAGAAATAAATTGCGAAATAAAAAACCGTTGGTGCTAAAAATGAAAGTTAACAATGACGGAAAACTTTTTTTATTTTTTATTTTTTTTGCATCCGTGGCACACAGTGAATGGGATAACGCGTTGATTTATAACAAACGGGACGGTAGCACGAGCGAGCTATATCATCCGGAGATCACGCGTCCAAATAGACTGACTTCTAACATTTTCCGGGAAATGAAAACGCAAGCTCGACTATTGAAACTATATTTTTATTCCGGATCACTGTAGTGAATAGCACTACAGGAGGTTATTGTACCCCTCGTATCGCTGTGGCGATGTGTAAGGGGCACATTCCAGTACCACTGGATCGAATAAACGAAAGCCTGCGCCGAGAATCGAACCCGGGACCACCCGCTTAGTAGACGGTAACCATATCCACTGAGCCACGGTGGCCGACCATCACCATATGTAGCAATGAAGTATCCTTGTTGCAAAGCATGACACCCAGTGGTCGTTTCATTACTTTATATTAATATTTTTAGAAATTAATCACCGAAAATAAAAATAAAAAAATGATACAAAAACGATTGTATTTATTAAATAAATGTACTTTAATTAAATATTGGCAAAGTAGTTATCGCATCAGCCTATGGTTCGAATGGTAACTGGATATATATGTTTTATGTCAGTGACGCTAAAGGGCCCCAGACAACATACGAATAACACCCCACAATTATAACAAGCGTTTTTCGATGATTGCGTTGACTTGATTGCTCCTAAATTTTGTATGGGGGGAAGGTTGTCACCACAGTATCCCTGAAACGAATTAAGCGAGTGTCCGTTTCGTGATTGAAACCTAAGTCTACTTTATAAACAACAAACTCGAATTATCACCAGAGTGCATTTTATCCAACTACCGGTAGGCAAACCTGGAAAAAATTGACTATGCGATAATAAATTACTTTTGTATCATTGCAAACGTAACGAAATATCTTTAAAATTATAAAATACTTGTATTTGAGAGATGTAACCGTTACTCTCGTTTATCATCTGCAACAGCTCCTATCTTATCTATCTACAAAGTTGCAAACGGAAATTCACAGGAAATTAAATAGAATAAGATTTCCAAGCTTGTTTCCGGTTTAAGGATAGGGTCCCAGGATAACATGAAATATGAAACTCTCTCTAAACCCATACCCTTACAGCAAAAAAAAAAAGCCCGCCCGCAGTTCTCCAGGCAAAAACAGACGAAATAATGTTGTTTTTTTCTCTCCCCGCCTGTCTTCCATTCTGGCGAAGGCAGAAAAATATCACGTGCCCAGTATGTAGTCTATTGTGGGTTCCCATAATACGGACAGCCCCCGAATCGTTCTTTTCCGACGCACTTGAACAACAAATCACTTAACGAGTCCTCTCGTTTCCCCCACAGCACACACACTCACGAAGGAACAACAATACGCCGTCGTCGTCGAACTGAAACGATCGACGATTTACATTAGCTAGTGTTGCGCTCGCGCACATACACAGCCCTTCCCAGATTTGGTGGCAAACCCCCGGTCTCGCTTGCAGAGATTAATGCTCGAAGGCAGACGCAGAATAAAAGGTGTCAATCCAGCGTTTCTATGGGTTTCTTTTGTTCGACGTTGCCCAGGAAACGCCCCAAGAAAAAGTAAACTGATTGATCGGAAATTAAAAGATCGGATATAACTGAATGCTGGCAAATTAATAAATGATGTGAATTAATTAAACTGAAAACACTTTAACGATTGATGTCCAATTGAACGCCTTTTCACCTGACGCATCTATCGTCATTTGGTCGATAACATTCACCGCTAGAAGCGCTGTGAACGCATATGCATTATAGGACAGTTCCGACCATAGTATAGTTCCGACTACTAATACATCATATCGATTCTAATACATACGATGCATACGATACTGATACTAATTCATCGACTACTAATACATACTATAGATTGTTCGCCGATTAACAACATACTGAACTGAAACGCCACCCAGAGGGCGCTACCAATAAAATGTATGCACATAATACATTGTTATTTGACGCTTCGTCTTAAGAACTATGGAACGTCAATTATCCAAAAAATCAATAAAAAGCAAGAAACAAAGACTGAGAAAAATTAAAGTTTGTGCGATTTTCGCTAAAACACAAATTTGTGAGAAAAATGTCTATCGCGCTCCATCGTTAACAGAAAGTAAAAATATGCTTAAAATGCTGTTCATTGCATTTCATGTGTTCCTCTATGTTATGTGTACAGAAAGGGAACAACATAATCTAGATTTTTTCATTGGAGTTTCCCTTTCCAAACTTAATTTCAAAATTGCAAAGCCAAGCAAAAATACTCAACATCGCTGACGAGAGCAAAAAAAGAGAAGCAAAACATTCTTGACTTTTATCATCAATCCCAGTCCATGACGCCATCAAGCATCATCATCATCATCTCAAAAATGATTTTTTTTTTCAAAATGGCGGCTATTACTATCCACCCGCCCAGTTTTAAGTGCGACGAAAAACTTATAATATAGCTTGGCTGGCGTCCCTACAAGTAACGACATGTTTCGACTTCGGTTATGGTCTACGCGCCGCGGTATAATGGACAAGCGCCGGCGACGATAAAATGTCAAAAACAGTTTCGAAAAAGCTTGCAAACAACTTGAAAAACTTGGACATACGCTCTCTTGACGAGTTTCGAGCAGAAGTGGGTGGGAAAGGAGGGAAGTAGGGGGAGGGAATAATGGCATGTGCGGTGGGCGGGAAATGGGTTTGTGGGATACGGACAAAAGCTGAGGGGAAGGCTATATTGTAACATTGGGGGCATGCCGTTTGGCGGGAGATGATAACTGGGGAGAGAGTGCTCCTGCACATGAAGGAATCCTCCGGAGCTCAGAGATCATTCAGTGTTATTTTTGTCACGAGTGCAAATCTACAATGGCATAAGTCACTTTTTCCTGAAAGATTTTACTTTTATTTTGACTTACTTTATTGGTGTCTTTAAGTCATTTACAGTGTCACATTTACGGAGCCATTCGTTTACACTGCATGCGAATGATCGTCCCAAAGATCCCACCCGGCATAATTCATTAAGTAACGATCGCCATAAATAGAAATTTAAGATAGGAAACCAAACTGAAATTATTAAATAGAGTTTTTCAAGATTACACGTAGATGGCGATAAAATCGCGACATGATCCCGCAATTTATTATTCTTAAAGAGTGAAATCGAACACAACGTCCCCTACAGTTCGCTTACGGGCAGACCGCTCTCTCTCTCCCCAGGGAGCGCTCGAAACCGTCCAGGAGTCTTGTGAGGATTTTAGTACAATATAAAAATACCGGAAACGGTAGTGCGCTACAGTAGGTGGCCACGTAGGAGCCAAAGTGTGGAGAGTAGCGGAGAGGACCGGGTGGTTTAGGTCATTAAAATAGGAAACGTTATTATGTCGTATGGATGGGGGTGGGTGTTTGCGGCACGGCACATGTACACAGCGAGCGCATTCGCGACTTGCCAGATATTTCCATATTGGTAACTTCTCACCCAAATCTTACGACGCGTCGCCACATAACCAACACAAAGAGAGACATTTTACGGTCGGCGGACTCGACATTCGAGTGTCGTGGGTGTGTATACCGGAGGTGGAAGGAGAGATGATAGTACTACCGCGGTGAGAGTGCTGGAGCGAAGGCACGGTTTCCTACCACCGACTTGCTTACCACGGATTCGCCTAGCCTCTCGCGAAGTTAGCACAGTGCATATTTAGGTTTTCAATTTAGATCACCGAGGCATCACGTGTGAATGTGTGAGATTATTATTATGGGATTAGGATTTTCACCAGTATCTCGGGATCGATTAACGAAAGCCCAAGCCGGGAATAGAACCCGGAATCGCTGCACAAAGGGGATGCTCTATCACTGAGTTACTAAGACACTGTATTAAGCACACTCTTCTCGACTAAAGAATTCTTCCCCTCTTGAAATGCCTGATAAACGTTACCAAAACGAAATGCAGAAAACATAAGTTGCAAAACCTAATCTCCCGGGTTCGATTCCCGGAGCTGGTTCTCGTTTATTCGATCCTGGAGTACTGGTGAAAATGTGCCGCTCTCATATTGCCATAGCGACACGAGGTTTGAAAAAAGGAAGGAATAAAAAAACAAACATATTTCTTTATCTTTGAGAAGCTTATCTTACGAGTACTTGATATTTCGTGTGCTATTGCACAACGTGTGAGGCTTGGTGAATTCGAGGAAGGCAAGACAGTGACGAGATACCGAAGGCGCAGGAGACTGATGGCTGCTAAAAACGGCGAAACGAAACAATGGGTTTGGCATTTCACGCTTAGCCACGCTGCTATGCTCTCCCCCGCCTCGTACGCGAGTATGTCGCGCGGCAGTTACAAAGTTTACGGCTGGTGTGCGAAAAAGGCCAGCTCGCGCAAAAATGACGGCGACAGTCATCAAATGCAATAGTGTTGTTGGCGGTGGTCGGTGGACGCGTTAACGAAATGTACGAGTGCTATTCGCTTGAGGAGTGTTCACGCTCGGATTGTCCGCTTGTAAAAGTGGACGTGACTACCAAATTTGCAAAAAAAGGTGAACAAAAACAAATAATAAAATATACACGTGAACGACTCGTCGTAACCCAGTCGGTTCGATTCCCGTTACAAGCTGTCATTTATTCAATCGCGGTGTACTAGTGAAAGATATCAGCATCCCATTCATCCCATAATTAAATGAACTATCGGTAGTAATTTTAATAATAACAAAAATATTTCTGTGAAATAAGTTCAATAATATTCAATTTAATGAATCTTGAGATTACGAATTGAGGTTGAGAATAGCATAAAACATATTGGTGAAATGCGGGTATCTTGATTCATGCGGGTTGGCAAAACCCAAAGAATAAGCGCCGCAGAGAGTCGGGGAATGGTAAAAAGATCGAAACACTCGAAAGTAGGGATTTTTTATTGGTCCGCAGTTGCTCAATCTTGTTACGACAATACATTTGTTCGTCGAAGAGTGTTCCGTTCTATCGAAAGTGTTGGCAGCTGAGGCTAAAAATCGTATTGTCACCAAATGGCTTTAACGTCCATCTCGCTCAACTATTTCCTGTATTCACGTACTTCGAACGCCATCGGAACATGCAGAATCTATTCAAGTAGATGTCGACGAATTCCTAAATACGCTTTACCCCCATTCGTATGACGCACATTCTAAATCGTTACGGTATTTTCCTTTTACCGCGATTTCCAAGACAACATTTTGTATTCCACGACCTCCACAACAGTTGAGCGCCCAATATCTTATTTTCGGATACGCTGATTTTTATATTTTTTGTGTAAGCGGCAATCAGCATTAGGTTTTCATAATTCGTCGAATAATTAAAATTTTGGATTTTTTCTGTTACCATTCGTGTAAAATGGGGTTTTATCAAGACAAAAATTATGTTTAAACAAGACAGCACCAAAAAAAAAATAAAAAAAAAATAATAAAAACAATTTCATTTGTACTCGTAAAATAACTGGGCATTGTTAATAAATGTTAATACATTTAATATGTACATGTATATAAAACGAAAATACATGGTTCGATTCCCAGCAGAGGCTCTCGTTTATTCGACGAGCCGCGGTACTGGTGTAACCCCATAAATTCCATTAGGGAGTCCAGAGCTTAGGGGTGGATCCTGCAGTCTGGCTATCCCAGCTGCCATCCCTCTTCCCTTCACTTCCCTGCCCCTCACATATCGCCATAGCGACACGAGGGGTATTATTCCTGTAGTGATTACTAATTAGCACTATGGTGATTTAAAAAAAAAAAAAAAAAAGAATATTTGAATTTTGAAGCCTTGTCTCGTTTCGACTGAAACAATAGACAAATCGACTTTCACTAAAACGCACACTCAACCGCGCAATAGGAAATTCAGAATTATTGTCCGCCCCTCTAACCTTCAACTTTTTACGGTTTAAAAAGTACGGCAAGTCATGTAAGGAAACACCCGCATATTGATCATTGCGGGGACTACCGATAGCAAACGCAGCCATGCAAATGACGAACCGGTCGGGTCCACGAAATGCAAAACCGAGAAAATGCGATAGATGGAAAAAACGAGAATGAGCAAATGATGGTGGACGACGAGCGTACGCGGGCAACTGGAGATATAGGGGACGACAAAGGCAAAATTGAATCGTCTAATGTTCCTTCAGAGACAAATAAGACAACAGCGCCTGCGGCAGTTCACACGGCTGGCGGACCCTCTTATTGCGTTAAGACAAACGTGGTCAATATAGGGAACAATTGACTGGGGAAAAACGAAAAGTTTCGTAAATCAGTGAACCGCGGCATTTCGCAACCTCATACTGACTAGGCACGATTTACTCGAGTGTGAGCTGTTGCAATATTCAATAAAATTAATGAAATAATTATCGGATGTCAGGTTAGTAACAAATAAACTTTTATTTATTTAAATGCCTGATAGTGCGCACAAATTGCCGCATGAATTGCCGTACTATGAAGCCATTAAAAAATCATTAAATTAAATTTTGTTTGCTATTTTAATAGACAAAAAATATACGAGTATGACAATATATTTGCTAGTCTTTGATCACGATGTTGCTTGATCTTGAAAAATAATTAGATTACTTTAATAATCATTCAGAATAATTGACGTTTTACTCGATGAAAACAGATTTTTATTTTTCTACGTTTTGCTCATTAATATTGTATTTTTGTTTAGGTAGATATATTGATGTATCTTAAAATACCGTAAGTAGTCGGCCTATTTATAGAAAATGGCAATTTCATTGAAATAATTAGATCGATAATCATCGAGCAATTGGTTCATAACACTAACCATCGCTACTGAACCATTTGACTATCAACAGACCATCAGGTAAACCGTGTTCTTAGGAAAGGCAATTGCGATGAATGAAGGAGACGATGATCACATTCATTAGACCCGTCATCTTGGATTTTGCAGGCAAAAGAAGCCTTTTCAGACACTGCAAAATGGCGCCAATTGCCAAACACAAGAAATGCCAAATCCCAATGCATATACATTACACACATCCATTAACGTCATATGTTTGCACGCGCACCCAGTTTAGGGACGATAAAGGGAGAAAAAAATAATTTCCATAGACCAACTCCTCTCCATTCCCGCACACGCATAAACGATCCTGTGCATCCCCGTGACAAAACGTTGATCCGAAAGCGGAACAAAAAGAAATCAAATAAACCATCCCTGTGATGCCATTACGTACATCAGTTTTTGGTACAGTTCTATGCGAGCGTGCCTAGTCAAACATTTTCGTGCGAAGGATAAAAATAGTAAGAAAAGACGCGTGGGATAACTGCTAAAACAAAAGTGGGATGGAGAAGAAAATATAATATTTCTCGGATATGGTTTGTGTACATTTGTGTTCATTTGGCCGTTGGTTAACCATTGGCGATGCCCAATTTAACTCTCTATACGTCTAACTCAGTTTTGAATTGTTTTTGCTGCAAGTGATGTATAATCAATTTGTTAATCGACTGAAATAGTTGTTAAGCTCCAAGTGAACAATACACGAGTATTGTTCACTTGGAGCGTAAAATGATTTGTGGAGTCTTCATCACGAAGGAAACCTTTCAATTTAAGATATTATGAGAGTTGTACACAAATATGTCACGAATGATCACAAGCATCGTCTGAACACCATTCGTGAAGCAGATCTATATACAAGAATGTCGCCGTAAATTAAAATAAAAATACCAAACCAAGACAAGGCTGGGGCACGACTGACACGACGCACGACTGAGTTGGCAAGGCTCAACAAAACTGCACAAAGCATTTTTATTTTCAAGATATGATGTTGCAATAAATGCCACCAGAACTTTTTCACTCTCATTCCTATACACTTATTGACGCATAAACGCAACCTTCACTGCGAATGGCAATGGTTGTACGAGAAGTATAAACCTACTAGAATACAAAAAATAAATATGTCCAGAGTCTCATGACAACTTAATTTTGACAAGAAAAATTTGCAGTTTCATGATTATGAAGGATTTAAACAGCCTGAAGAAAGCAATATCAATGCAGATAAGCCGCAAATCAGGGGGAGCTTTTAACTCTGGGGCCAGCAATGCCACTTTCACATGATACTGCATGTTTCTACAACCAATTTGGTCGATTTTTTTTATAGCGAAACATTTCATTACAAGGTGGGCTTGTGATAACGTTCTTCATAAATTTATATTCTTGAACTAAAACGTGGGAAAGCACGCTGAGTCGGTTATGATACATATTTTTGAAGATAAGTTAAGTGACAAATCACAAGTGATGTAAATCCGCAAACATGCACAATTGAATAGTTGTCAATGGCCTCCATTATACGAAATAAGCGAATTTAAGGTCGCTAAGTCGGGAATTGACAACAAATAGGAAGTAAGAGCACATATTCAAGTCATCAAATATTTTTTTGATATCACTTTTCCCTCAATACAAAATTCAATTGAAAATAATAAGCGAGGCGGACGAAACTGCGCACGCAAAATAATAACATTGTAATCGAATCTATTCATATACTATTTTTCCCGAAGTTTTATCGCATCGAAATAAGAAACGAACAATATCGGAAACATCTGCGCACATCGTTTAAAAACATACACGCTTTGAACAGAAAGTTTCGTAGAGCGGAGAGGTCCTCCACTCCCCTTGCTCCCCGGGGCCATGGGACGCCCGATATTTTGTTTTAGTCCCGCTTTCGACATTTAGCTTTCATTCAAACGACGCAGAAAGAGGTTCTCAGAAAATGCATATTCCACTCAATGGAGCATTTCATTCTACAGGAAATCGTCTTGGGACCCTGCCTGTTTTATTTTGTTTTTTTTTTGTGGCATAAAAACGTGTAGCGCGCAAAATGACAGTAGAACCGAAGACTAGCGTATTTTGTTACGCTGCCTACATACACATGTTTATTCTTTTTTTTTTGGCAAAGTCTCTTGAATTGTATGGTCCAGATACAGTAAGACCAAATTGACGTCAAACTGCACTGGCGCAACTTTGGCGAATAATCTATCTTATCGTAAAATTATGTTATCGAATTAAGAATGAAGTCGGTTACATTTCGGGCGCATTGCGTTTTGAACAAGAATGATGTAAGTAGAAGGCGAAAGCTAGTCAACGAACGTCATTGTGGGTTTTGCAAAGCCCACTATCCCTCAGCCTACTCTTTCGGCCATCATATTAATTTCAATTTGGAATTCAGTTGCGTTCCAAAAAATTCTACGCAAACTATTATTTTTCACCTATATTTTTGCATTCACGAATTTTTCTTTTCTTCATTTTATTAAAAACATTCATAAATCTGCTGACGAAAAGTTTGGTTGAATGGAAACGTACGTACATGGAAAGCCGTGATTGATTTTATTCATTTGTTTATTATTTGCTAAATTCAGGGACTATTGACGGTTTCAGGTTTGCTCATTCATAATTTTGTTTTGCGTCGCAAATAATAATTAATCCTACTTTGCTCGTTGAGTTTAGCCATCGTCGTTCTTCGCTCAGTACGCCACAATATCATAATCGATCGTCCTAATCGATGTTAAGGCCCACGCTTGTGATCGGTGTCTTTAAATTTTCTACGAAACTATCGTTTACCCATCTTTGCTACACAACTGCAGAAAAATCACATGAATCCAGAAAACCCAAGATAAAATACACACAAAAATATAGAATAAGGGGCGTGTCTCCGGAGGATTTCCAAGCCCGCGGAGTCCATATTTCTAGTCTCGCCGTCTTCCACCATATACGGCCTATCTCACCCCGTAATGTAAACAGTCTCCGCAGGTACAACCAATATTCACAGAGGTCGCGAAATCTATCTATATGCAACAGACACAAAAAAAAAATAAGAAAAAAAGTTGGCGCTCGCAGGCAAATCACAGTCACAATGGGAATCTCGAAACCATGGTTACAATTCCTTATCTTTTGTTTTTTTTTCTCTCGCGGGCGGCGTATTTCGCTATACAGTGTGCTACTCCAACTAGCCAGTCAGTGAGCCACATCACCAGTAGTCGCCGTTCTAGTTGCGATCAAGAACCGATAGACTGTCAAACGATCAAAAACTGCATTAGCGTTACCGGCAAGATGCGATATTATTAGTCAAAACAGAGCTGGAAGCAATAGCAAAATGGATAGATTTAAAAAGTACTCGCAACTTTACTTACAAGATACAAATATGACTGTGCAAACAGATGGGCACTTACAGTATTAAAATAATCAGTAATTGAATGGGGATCCACTATAAGTCACATGTTTATTTGGAAGGCCAAAAGTGTTTTGTTGTTCAAAAACAATAATACCATTCACGGTATGTACAATAAGAATACACAAATAAAGTATCGAGAGGTACATGTAATTGAAAAGTCGCTGAACCGAGCGAAAAACGATGAACGAGATAGTGAAATTAAACACAAAATGATAGACACGTCGAAGTTATTAAAAACATGTTAATTACGCGACCTACAGTAGGTGGTGGAAGTAGACCTTAGATACGGTTAGTTGTGGTCACGGAAAGTAGAATTACGTCAAATTTCCTCGCAAATCGACTTTAACATTAATACCATTACTGGATTTTGTATGAATGTAAAACATATTGTGAATTTTAAATTTCACCTAAAAACACTAGTAGATTATTTTATTCAAATAGACGAAACGATCAAAGCGAATAACAACACGTAAAAACAGTCAATAAACTACTGATAAAGATCTACTGATAAATAGGTAAGACTGATAAGATCATTTACAATGGATCAACTTAAGATCATTTACAATGGATCAACTTAAGATCGTTACTGGTAGTTCGGCGTCTTTATTAATGCGTATTTTTTATTTCAAGTTGCAGAAAAGTACAGTAATATACTAGAATGTATTACACCCAACGTTTCATATTATTTTAATGTCGTTTTTATTTTGTTTCGGAAGTTGCCATTTTGACCAATGATTTCTTCTGCAGAACGCCCATTCGAGCATATGGAAAACAAGTTTTTCGGGAATGCTACACACACCATAGCTCGACAGAAATGCTGGAATAAATTATCTAGCCCAAGGTAAACACATTAGAATGAGAGAAACACACAGAGAGGTAGAGATTGAGGCGCGCGCATTCAGAAACAAAGATGAAAAAGATGCAATCTTGTTCAGTCTGCGCAGATGCTCGGTAGGCAGTCTCGCTTTTTTTTTAAAAAAAAGTAAACAACTCCAAAATTCTATGGCGCCGCCGACTCAACTTGCAATGCATATGAGTTCATATTTCGTCCCAACAAAACATAAACGGGAAAATAAAGGAAAAGGAGATTTAAAAGCGAACGTAAAACTTTTAGAAAACTTTTCTTCTTGTGTGTTGAGAAAAATTGCTTCCGCAGAAGGATGGTACAAACAAAGAGACTATGTGACATAGCTCTAATCATTCGGAAAACTATGTTATACCTTATCCATGTAATCCATCTTAATTCTCAATACAAAGTTGAGCAAATAAACGTCATGAACGGAAACATTAATGCACAATAGTGTAATAATGATTTGCATTTACAAATTAAAAGGGTAAATAAAATCTACATAATTTGGTTACTCTTCAAGGAAATATTTTTTATTACCATGGATTAAAATTTAAATTTTGTTAACCACTTTGAATAAGAATTAAAAGCCCTACAAATACATGTGTATACTTGACCAAATGTTACTGTTTATCGACATTCAATACAAATGATCTATTTACATTGAACCTTTCAATGTTCTCTAGAAAATGGGGGTCGTTCAACCAGTGAGACACGACATGTATCTAAATTAAACAAAAACAAAAAAAACTCGAGCGCAAAAATTGTGGTACATAACACGTCAAATCTCGAGTCTTTTTGTGAAACAGCCTTTGGAACAAAAAAAATGGTTGACTTAATATTTATGCTATGCAAAAGCATTTTAAACATGTCACGTGAATTATTTACGAGACAACATCATCGAATAAGTTAATGTCATCCATTTTTTATGGGCACCTACACACTCTGTATCGTGTGTGGACGACGTCTTCTCCGCGAATTTCCAACGAAAGTCATGCCTCTATAAAAATGACATAGCAAATTTCATTGATTGACAAAACAAACACGCTCGACTCGATATAAATTATTCAGGTTTGTACTTTACTTTGCAATTTCAAACATTACGTCTGGAATAAAAAAATTGTCGTTACACGCCATTCAATTTATATCTATTGCTTTATTCGCATATAACCCGCTGCCGTGATGTCTTCTATTCCCATACGAGACATACAATCCGTGTAAAAGTAGAGAAAATTGCGTTGGCGATAGAAGTTGAATCCATAAATTGATTTTTTTTCAACGGGAAGGAACCGAACAATAGAAATCTGAAGCGGTTTCATGAAAAAAACCTTCACGATATAAAAGTCATCAACTGTTGAATTTCTTAGTCGCTGTCAGTAATTCTAGGCGGCAAGGTAGTATTTCTGAGGAGCGGGCGTTTTTCATAAAATATGGCTTGATGAAACGGTAAATCTAAAAACACAGAACAGCAAGCACTTCCGAATCACCATTTCGTATATAAAGTAGAACGCGTGCTGAGTAAAGCTACGTCCTAAGATGCTTCGTGTACAACACCGGTGCTATCCAATTTAGCACCGCATAGGGTGTTCGTGTTTTAAAAGTAACTGAATTCAAATAAATGAGAGATAAAAAAGGTAATGCAGATTTATGTGCGATAACATTGTCAAATCAAGAATCAGATAGGCTTAGCAAGAGGTGTCGAGTGGTGTAATGGTATGCATTCCCGCTTACTACACCCGTGATCAAGGGTTCAATTCCTGAACGAGACCTTCCGAATTTGTTGGGCGAGAGAAATTCGCGGGCATGCCTTCCTTCGGAATGGAAGCAAAGTCGTGAGACCCGTGCCTGTACATTCTTAGGTATACGTTGAATATCCCTTACCTTTGTCACAAGCCTAGACTAGGCCAAATCACCAGGTAGGGGCTTTGATAGGAACACGTTGGTAAGCCTCCTTAACAAACAGTACGAAAAATATAGGCTTAGCCATTAAAAGTGCAATGGCTGTTTTCCCCATATTCTTATTTCTCCAGGAACATACTGAATATTTAAAAAAAATATTTATTTATTAATTTTTTTTTTATGTGATTTTGGCTATTTTTGTATCAGGTTAATTTGACTTTCATTATGACTCGTCGTAGCCCAGTCAGTAATGCAACCGACTTTAGTTCGGCGGTCCCGGGTTCGATTCGAGGTGCGGGGTTTCATTTATTCGATTCCTGGGTACAACTGAAATACGAGGGGTACATGAAGAATACATATTGGAAAATAATAGAATGTGTATATCACATTCAAATTTTATTTGATAAAAATAACAAAATTCAGATAAATAAAAAAAAAAATAGATTTTCATTCATAAAACGTAAGTGTCTCACATAGAGCAACTGAAACATCGCCATACATCGTACGACTATAATCCCTTGACTCGTACCCATAAACGTCAACCTCTTCTCCGGTTTAGATATAGGTGGCGCTCCGGGCGACTACCTGATGATGCGGCTACGAACCGGACATACATGACGCCAGAGCCGGCGACGTCTTCACAATCTCGACGGAAGTGAGGT
>JAUJYS010000077.1:0-33193 GCA_033995665.1 Melogona broelemanni | reverse complement strand
GACAACGGTTACGGATAATAAAATCGGGAGTCCATTCAAATTTGCAATTAAAATTGGAAAGCGTTTATTTAATTAAATGAAATTCCGCAACCTTGTTTTGGCAAGACCTTACTAATTCAATACATTGCCACAACGAATTTGACGCTGCTGAATTTCTTTGAATACTTTTAGTAAAAGATTCAGTGTCTCATTTCAGTAAAAAAAATGACCTTCACCACTCTGTGTTTAACCGCGCCAAATATGAATTGATGCGCTAGTGACTAAATCACCCTGTTAACTCCAAACAAAACTAGACTTCTACCATCTTTATGGAAAGCGAAGGAGCAGAGTGGGGGTGTAGCATTCGCGTACACAGTGTACGTGTTCCATAACATAATCTGCTAATAAATTATCTCCTAATGGTCCGCCGCATCTTATTTTTGTTTGAACTGCCACCATACCTTTTGCCCACGCCAGGGTCAAGAGAGAAGACGAGCTCGCTCTTGTTTGTAGGCCTCTTGATTGCTTTGCGTGATACAGTCGTATCCCAAACTTCCTTCCTCTAAGTGATGCTGTCCGGTAGCGATGTTGTATCACGCGATTAGTATGTGTGCGATGTCCCGGTTGTGGTGGGATATGAATTTGTTAGCTTGTTTCTCTAGACTTAAGCCGAAAATCAAACAGGTTCTCTTTCATGTTTTGGTAATGTGGAAACGTCGTTTTCAAGAAGAGTTTCGCGGAAATGTTCAATCCGATTTAGAGTTTGCCTAAATGGTTTCTTGGGTCTTTGTTATACATGCACGGGAGCTGACTTGGGCAAGGTGGCGCCATTCTCGTTTTTGCCAGCCTGCAGTGCTACCTGGTGGCTTATGGTGACAGTTCTTGTTAAATCGATGCTGACATTTTCGTCATATTCTTAACGATAATTTTTAAGCGCGAAAATAGAGCACCAAAATCACGACAAACAAAATAGCGATCTCCACGATATAAAATTTGTACAAATTTTTCTCACAATATTCGTCGTATTTTTTATTTTTTTTTTTATTTGACATCACTGTAGTGTCATCACTAATAATCACTCCTAGAGATTCTCTATCCCTCTAAACGCGTGTGGATTTATGAAGGGTACATTTTCACCAGTACCCCGGGATCGCATAATCGAGATCCCGAGCCACGAATCGAACCCTGAATCGCTGCACCGAAGGCTATGTACCACCTGAGCAATGTTTATCATACTTATTTTATTCGGTAGTCTGGGGTACTGGCGTCACCCTTGAGCTTCCATTAGGGAGTCCAGAGCTTAGGGGTGGATCCTGCCGCCTTCCTTCCCTTTTCCTTCCCCTCACATATCGCCATAGCGACACGAGGGGTAGTAATCATATAATGATTACTACTACGGTGATTAAAAAAAAATTGTTTACGACGATTAATTTCAGAAATAAAATTGTTGGTGGATAGTTTCTGTAGTTTTTATAGACGTTTAGTTTAGTAGTCTGTTTGACTAAAAATTCTCAGGAGAAGTTATTTGGCGTTGACATGTAAAAGTTAGTTTTATGAACCATCGGTACGTTCATGACGCTCTGACGTTGACGGGCTTTGCTGAGTTTATACGCCTGAGTTTATGCGCTTAATTTTTTTTTCGCCGCGGTTATTACGAAAGCGTTGGGGCTTAATCCTTTCCGCTCGGGTACTCATTTTAAATGGCGGGGGGAGGGGGGGACATTTGTCTATCCCTAGACGATTGTTTACGTCTATAATTTAAGTGACGCCATTTAAAATGCGAAAATTGCGAGTGAAAAAGCTACGTAGTTTAGCAACGGTGCCCGTTCATAGTTGCTGGATTCGGTGAACTGGAGTCGTACCGACGGCATTGAAATTACAAGCGCGCCAACACGCTTGTTTGCGCTGTTGTAACATTTTAAATATTTACTCTGGGCCAGCAGCATACTCGTACACAACGAGCGTATTAAAGCATACGAGGCACGTTATTCGAATCGTTACAGGTTGTTCGTGTACTATAGAATATGTGCGTTATTCTACAGGGTGGCTAAAAAAAAGGAGCCCCACTACAAATGTCGTTATAATTTCTATAATATTGTACCGATTCGTTTGATTTTTTTTTTCACAAATACAGTACTAATATACAAACATCTTCGGGATTTATTTTTATTTTCGAAATGACTTCATTTGGCTTTCACACACGGGCGAAGCCGTACAGGTACTGGTTAAACGAGAGCCCGCGTCGGGAATCGAACCCGCGGGACCGTCGCACCACAGTCGGTCGCAGTATCGGCTGGACTACGAGTAATACCCGCCTAAACGCATTTTTTTTTAAATGCTAACATACAAGTGGCATACGAGTATGTGTATATGTGTACGAAGTACACGACTGTTATGTTCGTTTCTTAAAAATTGTCATGCTTCCGGGAAAATAAGCGCCGAGAGCCCGTTTGTACATGCGTGCGCGCTTAGCTTTCCAGGAAAAAAAAATATTTATTCGTAGTTCAACGAAATTTATAGCTCTTTGGCAAAGAAAAAAAAATGTAATCCTCTTTCAAAAAATTTGTTTGCTAATGTCGACTTTTTCCTTTTCTCTCTCTCTCTCTCTCTCTCTCTCTCTCTCTCTACAGTTCCCGTTGCTATCTTCGAGGGCACAACTCACCAGCATTGAAATCCTGTAGTTCGGACTATTGCCAATCCGATGTTGCGACGCTTGTCCTCGTCTATTGACGACCCGTTTTGCGTCGTCGTCCAATGAGCGTCGCCGGCGATTGTGATGTCAAAATTCGACTACTGAGGACGTCAACAGATCCGCACTGAAGATCATGTTTCCGTCGGCCCATTATCGTAAGTGCTCCAATTTTTCTCTGTCAAACTATCGTTTTCTATTCAGCTATTCATCGGATGTCGTTTACGGGAGTAATCGAGCTATTAGAGGTGGTTAGTTAATGGTTCTGTCGAACGTTAGTTAACTGTTACGTGTGTAGTATTTGATAACAACCGCTTCAGGCAAGAGAGAGATATGCACCAGAGCTAAGGTTAAAATGACGAGTGGATTATGAGTGTAGTAGTTGTAGACTGAATCGAAATTCCAGTCCGAAAATGATGAAAAAAAATATATCTGGGAAACCACTGTGAAGTACCGTACGCCCACTTTCTGCAAGGCATAATTTGACGTCTCATCGCATTGTGTGGGTTGTTTAAAGAAATTGTCATTAATATTTTACTCATCGGAAAAATGTGAGCGCTAGGTGGCGCGCAGAGCTTAACGCGACTCTTGCCCGCCACCAAATAGGTTAATCACTTTTTTCCGGATCGCTGTAGTTCACATGTGTAAGTACGAGTCATGTTTAAACGAAAACAAATTGACTCATCAGCCTGTTTACACCCGTTGTTCCGCCATTTGCGACTTAACGTCTAAAAATAATAACTTAAGTAGGGATGAGCGATAGCATCAACAACTATAGATAATATCGATAGACATCACCGATAGCGAATTGATAAGCTTATAGCTTTTCGTTCTCAGAACGACACATTATAATTTGCAAGGGTCCGTTCTGTTCTTACTGCTTTATGCAGATTCATGGAGCCTCGCCAGCTCAGTCGTCGTCATCCTCAGCTTGTCCAGGTTTCTTCGTTATATTTTTAATAATATCATTATAACTGCAACGAAACAAGTGATTCTCTGGAGCGCCACCAGAGGGCACCCTCAAAATTTAATTTGTCTATAAAAGTATTGGAATAATTCATCTCTCCGTATAGTTACTGAACCGTATACGCAGTCTTGATAAAACAAATTTCCAAAATTGTCCTGACGAGCAAATGATTTAACGATAAGATGACAACATATGAGCGCATCAACGTTATAAATGTTGACAAACTATTGCAGGCATCGCCTTTGCGAACACTTCACCCTGTATAATTTCGCGTGTACGAATGATAAACAGACAAATTGACTTAGCTGACGATGAGGTTGGTACCTCTGAAAATGCATAACTACAACTAACTAAACTTTTATATTTATTTTCGTAATCTTTGATGAAAGGTAAGGTTGTGTTCAATCATGACAAATGTTTATGTTTCGCAAATCAGTAGAATTTAGAATTTTTCGTATAGCCAAACTTCCTACCCATCTAACTTGGCGCACAACATTCTGTCCATATCTTATGTTTGTCGAGTCTCGCCTGTGTTCCAATTTCACTCATTAATCGCATGAAGTTTAAGTTAATATTTGTTTATTTTCAGGATCAGCGGTTTGCTAGAAAATAGCAACGTTTTGCCGAATTTGCATTAAAATTGCCTTAATGTTACCAGAGACACATACAAAGAATGTCAAAAGCGTGGTGAAACTGGTCGCCGGATTTTCTAAAAACCATTGGCTATCAAACACATTAATTAATTACTGAGTAATTGATTTAAAAAATTATATTAGCGTTGTTAAGTGTTTTCGACAGCGGTAGTATATAGCGTCGACACGTCGTAAAACGTTT
Organism: Melogona broelemanni; assembly: GCA_033995665.1. NCBI lineage: Eukaryota > Metazoa > Arthropoda > Diplopoda > Chordeumatida > Chordeumatidae > Melogona > Melogona broelemanni. Next base: position 28,724 of record JAUJYS010000077.1, on the reverse strand, counting down.
TTGGAATTTAGATAAAAACATGTGGTTGAACAACTTGCTAAAACGGCTCCGGATAAAAAAACAACACACGGGCGGCGGTTATCTCCAGAAGAGAAAAAAAAACTGTTATGTATCCGCTAAAAGTAGCCCTATTAACCTCAGACTTGACACGGCGCGAGTGAAAGATCTCCGCATGTATGCAAGTTTTCCACGAAACTATAAACTTATAAGTCTATAACCACAATCTGCGCCTGTATACATACGCATTGGTTCCCTGAATCAAAAAAAAGGCGTAGCTCTGACTGTGCCTGCATAGAACTCTGAAAAAACTTGAGGGTGAACAAACTTGTTGGTTCACTTGCTTTTATGTAACCAATTCAGAAGGCGCCAAAATGTTATTCATGCAATCAATGGTGGTGACTCTGCGGCGCGCCAAATGTCAATGACAGCTGAACACGCTATATATTTTTAACCGTCCATGACCAGCCAGTGCATATTGGACTGACGGTCAAGTTTCTTCATCAGTGACGTCATGCGCTAGGATTCATACAGAGGGATCAAAACTGAAATCAGAGGATGACAACCTAGTTTGTCTCGAATCTGTAATCAAGAAACGACAGATAATGTTTTTACCGTCGAAACAAACTCAAATCGTGTACTAATCATGTGTTAAATGTGCGCCGTTCACCCAGGATGATCTAATCGGATTTCAGGTTGGGCGCGTCAACTCGGATAAAACTTATTTTCTCCTGGCGCGATATGTGTATTTCTTATAATCAATATAATTAACGCCAAAAGCCAGCTGAAGATAATATTGGAATCTGTGAAACATGAACTGTGAAAAATATATATCACACATACATGTACAATAATACATAAATATATTATATTGATTAAATTTACATTTGAATTTTTACGTTACAAGATTTTGCAAAAGCCTTGCGTAGTTTAAAAAAGGAAATTAGCTACCAGAAATGTCTCGAAATAAGCGACAACGCCTAAACGTAAAATGTGTCTCAAATTAAAACGTTTTGCTTTTTTTTGTGCAGTTATTAAAGCGCAGCGTTTTCTAATGACACGAAAAGAAAGAAAACAGTCACACAGATGGGAAACTAAAATTTACCTTGATAAAATGGCTCCCAACGATAGTACCGTCCATTGTACTGTTTCGAATTGTAGGCGGAGCACTGTTCAATTCGAAAATCTTTCTGCTGTCCACGACAGGGCTAGAAGAAATAAAAAAAAGCATTAACAAACTATACCATAATTCCCATAAACAAAATTGGTCTGCTCTGAAAGACTGCAGACCACACAGGTATCGGTCAAGCATACAGATTGAAATCGTAATATAGTACCGGATAAACGCAAACAAGAAGGGGGTCACCTTAATTGAACGACGTTGATACGTTTATTACAACGAAGCTAAACAAACTTTCACTTGATAATGGTAACCTGCCATAATCCATGACATGGGGTTTCTTTACGGGTGAGCCGTTATGATTTTTGCAATGGCTAATTTTGCAATACGAGTAGGGAGAAATCAATCAAAATTTCTTTTCATTCGACGAGAATGATTAGGTCTATGAGCTTGCGCGCCCACAAGTACATGTTCACAGAATAAGCACGAAGATTGTTATCTCTGGACGAGATGAATGGATGATTTGCCATAGTTCTTATTTTGGGGATGGTCAGCCTAATTGCAGGTGACCTCTTCAACGGGGTCAAGGGATATAAATCAAGAGAGACGCTTTGGAAAAAAATAGTTTAGCTAAATATATTTAGGATCTCAGCCATTGTGAACCACAACTATTATTAAAGGTAATAGTAATTAATCATGTGGCATTCACATTGTTTAATTTATTTTTGAAATACTAAGTTTGATTTCTTAAAAAATAAAACAGTGTAATTTGCAAATATTTTGCTTGTTTCACGAGCAATGGATTATTTGAATATATAAGTTTAAATAGTTTCGTTCTTTCGTAATTTTGATGTACTGAACGCAATTTAAATTCACCACGTATTGTTATATATTATTATTTAATTTCTAATTGTTTGTGTTGTTTTGCCGATGTTGTTGGGTGATGGATTATTTTAAAATTGGAATTTAAATATTTTTGTTCTGATGGAATGTTGATGAACGTTGCGTAATTAAAATTTCGAATTGTTGTTAACTATAATTATTTATTTTTTAGTTGATGGTACCGATGTTTCTGAGCAATGGATTCTTTAAAATTTGAAAAATAACTATTTATTTTGTGAAATGTTTGAGATAATTGAACTTTTTCACTTTATATTTTCGTTGCTGAGTGACAGTCACAAGCACTAAGAAGGAATAGAACATTAAGGAACTGATCTCTTGGATTCGTAAATCGGCATTTGTATTCCGTTCCCGAAATGGGTTAACAAAAGAGTGCGCAGTCGACAACAGCAACCCCTCCTCCTCCCCCTCCCCAAAATATAAATATACATGACTGTAGCCTGGACTCCTGATTTCGTGAAAGGGGAAATTTTGACGTATGCAAAGGCAACGTCTATCGAGACATCATTGCTCGGCCGTCAAGCTCGAAGACAGACGCTTAGACAGATTCTGCATGGAGTCGATTCGATCTTACCGAACCGCGCTCATCAGGAACACGAACGAAATTCACGGGAAATCAGTCGACATTACGGTTTATTATAACAAATTTAAATATCTCATAACAAATGAAAAAGGAAAAAAAAATAACAAAATGTTCAAATCTCTCTTTAAAAATTAATCCCTCTAGAAAGAAATGTAAAACTATAACTCAGATAAATGTACAATAAGAATTAAACAATAAAATAAAAAAATGCTCAATAAAATTATAATAAGAAATGAAAAGTTTCACATTAAAAGTAAAACGTTTTTGCACAAATACTTATAATTGTACAGAATGTAATTACAACATTTATCATAACATAAATCATTAATTATTAATAACATTAATTAACATTAATTAAATAACATAAATTAAAACATAAATCATTTATATACTGTAATATCGATACGCACGCAGAATCGATTGTGCAAAATGAATTCCAAGCTATAATTATGATTTAAAGATACAGCATAATCGATGAAATAGTTTTTAGCACTTTTATGAACGTATACTTTCCAACACCAACAGTCAAAACAGGTTTCAATTAGATATAAATCATTTGTGCAACTACTGCGTCTCTGGTAACAATACTTGTATCAGAAACCAGCCACACACACAAAACATTACCTCAGGTGGAGAAAACGACTCAACCACGTTTTTCCTGATTTTCAAAAAAAAAAAAAAAAGCTAATGGATTTACCTGACATTTCGTTTTTGATTAATCACCCCCCTCCCCAAAGGCATGTTTCGTCACTTTTATGATCGTCCCTCCAAGAAAAAGTCCCTGTTGTTATTGACGTCTCGAATGTGGACTGGCAGCGATATTATTATTCGGTTTAACAAAGCGCGCCATCAATGCTGTCACACGCGCCTCTTATTAAACAATTACGCTGTGTTCGGAAAGTCTGATTAGATCTGGACCTGTGTGCTCTCTCTCTCTCCTCTCTCTCTCTCTCTCCCTCTCTATCTCCTCAGCTCACATTCTACAGCTTGCATTCTACATGCAGCCCTTGCTTGTCTGTCTATCAGAACACAAGAATGTGTGACAGCTGCCCGTGATGTTCTGTTCCGAAATTAAGTTATTTTATATTATGTTAATTATTCCGCAAGCACCGCTTATACCATTCGGTTTACTTCGTCATGTCACGGGCTTCGAAACACGTGTTTTTTCGTGTGCCGATGATTACAGACACAACGACGCGCGATCACCAATCAAAAGATTAAGAGTAAATGTTGTGACGGGAAAAAAAATTGGAAAAAGGTTTTCGCTCCACTTAAATTTATTTAAGGCTATATACAGGGTGTAATTGATGCCTCAATTGACGAGGTAAATGAAATCTTAAGACGGACTCAATTATTGCGTCATTCTATCATTTTGCATCGGGTTGAATGTTAGGTCTGCCAACTTCCGTCAGTTTAATCTGTAGCGTCTTGATGGCATACTAAATTTTACCTCGAATAATTAACCTCATGTGACCCAGGCAGGCCTCCGCGGAACACGTATACCATTGGAGATTTTTTTAAAACCTATAAATAACTGAATTGATTTTGCGATTTGTTCGACGAAAACACACTTACCCATCGTTATCATTCATGAAAATGTGAAGCAACTAATACATAAATTTGATTTTTTTAAATTTTTATTTACTCTGGAGACTTGATTTTTAGATTTAATTTAATTTTGAGAATTAATTTTGAGAACTAGTTTAGAGAATTAATTTTGAGAGTTAGATTTGAAAATTCGATTTGAGATTTAATTTTGAGGAAAAATTGAGACTTTCATTGTAAAATTCAACTTTGAAGCTTATTATTGAGATTAAAGAAATGATTTACGATTTTGCAAAGAACAACTGTAACGATGGTTCAAAATTGTGATCTACATGTATAAAAGATCGTTGATACTTACTTTAGTTTTACAGAATTGATAGCGTTTGTACTGGCCAACGCAACTGCTGGCGTACGGCAACTTCGCACTTTTATCTGTGCTGCTTAAACTGTTGGACAAACTGTATCTGCAAAGAGAAGAGCGGGGAAAAAATAATAACATGTTTAAGCCATTTGGAATGAGCAACTATCTACCAGTCTTTTCCAGATGAAAAGAGAAAGCTGAATGCGTAGTTAGTGGGATAACACGATTGTTTAAGTGAGCGCAAAATTGAAATGAAACAATGTATTCAAATGAGCTCGTAAAATTAAAGTGGCTTCGGCTGTATTCCGCGACAAAGATAACCGGGAGAGAAAGAAGTACCGAATAAATTGAAGGACTAGACAAACTGTCGAATAAATCGCTTGACGAAATGGCCCGTGACTAAAGCGGCGGCGCTTTTCCCCTCCCCCCCCACGCAGTATTTAGCAGTGGGTAGAAAAGTATTACGCGCATGAAATCGTAGATAGATCGCGAATGAACGTAGGCGGGGGAAGTAGTTGTGAATTAAATGCCCGGAATCAACAGCGCATTCATTGGGGAGTAAAAGCTTATATTCGAATTTAGTCAAATGCGCATTGCATTCATTGCTATAATTGAAAAGCAGCTTATAAAAATACTATAACTCATTCTTGCTTACGCATTTAATCATGGGTCAAATCAAAATCTGCATTTCATTTCCTTGTATTGAATCCAACGTATGTGCAGTAAAAATACAGATATAAAATTTCGAGACGTACATATACATGAAAATTTGCCAAACCGGACGAAAAAGTACGATCCGCCAAGCCAAGTGGGTATTGCAACAGACTGCGGTGCGGGCGCTCCCGGGTTCGATTCCCGGCACACGCTCGTGTTTATTCGATTCTGGGGTACTGATGAAAATGTGTGCCTCCCATATTGTCATAGCAACACGAGGTGTACAGAATCTCCTGAAGTATTATTAACCAAAGTGATCAGGATTAAAATAATAAAATTAACGAATAAACGAGATTGTGAAATTAAACAGAAAATGATTAAGTCATGTCGAAGTTGTTAAAAACATGAAAATTACGGGAAAACAGTTACAAGAAAACAGTTTTTTATGAAACGTCTGTACGAAAAAATAGTAAAATAAACTTTTTCAAGCATTCAAGTATTTCGTAGGCTTCGGTACTTATGGAGGAGCGCAATTATTTATTTATCGCGTATACAGGTATTGAAATATTGGTGTTTGGCGTGAATTTTTCAAATATGAAAAAATGAATAGTGATTAGTAGAGTCATTATGATTATCTCATGGTTATCGCACGATGTCATTTATGATGTTATTCACGAGATCATCTAATTCAATTTATTTATTTAAATTGAAAATTTATATTACATAGTAAACAAGAACTGTCATCACCCCATAAAATATGGGAAAATTCACCCACCCCTTAGTTATTTCGAGAAACTAGCTATGAGAGATTACATGTGCATGTGCGATTGATATTTTCATATTATTCACAAGCTGCTTTAATTGTGTTGTTATTTTTTTTACCGTGGTTATAGGGGTGCCGGTGGAGTACTGGTCAGCGTGTTCGCCGACCGAGGCCTCCGAAATATATCGAGCGAAAAAAAAATCATAGTGACGCCTTCCGTCGGAATGGCGGTGGAGCCGAAGGACCCGTACTTCTACGTTGTCAGGTGCACGTTACAAATCCCTACCTAGGTCAAATTATCAGGTCGCTCCCTGGGAGGGTGGGGCAATAAAATAAGTATAGTAGCAACAAGTATAGTGGTTGTGGGCAATTTCGTCCTTCACTGGTCATTTGATCCACGCCATCGGTGCTTGAGGGGTACATATTAAAAAATATTGTAATTAAACTTGCCTGAACAGCACTTTCAAGGTTATGACCAATAATTAATTAGCAATTATGTTTTGGTATTATCCACTGTTCAGGTTCGAGCTTTGCAGTCAGTTGTGACTATATAATTGTACAAATAGATACAATGCATAATTGTACGAATAGATACATGTACATTTTGATATTTTCGTTTGTTCGATGCCTGCAATCGTTTGTCTTGCATTAGTCCTATCTGACGTCTGCAACTTTTGTAAATATATTTATACGAATTAAATAGTCTAATTCACTAAATTCAGCCATGTACATGAACGACTGAATTGGAGAACTAACCGAGAACCGGGCGAGATGGTTTTGTAAAGAAATGCTTGTTCATAATCCAAAATTGTTGCCCTGACAAATTTTAACCGCCACCAACGTCGAACAACTGCAGCCGAACGTCTCGTATGGCGTGTCAACATAAACTAGCACATTTGCCGCTCTAAGAAGCGCCGGGAGCACAGATCCGCATCACCCAACAGCCGAACGGTCCACCGACCGCATCGCGGAAGGGCGGCGCGCATCAGGTGGACGTTAATTAACTTTTGTTTTATTAATATCCAAACCCGAAAGGAGGGGAGGATAGAAAGTTTAGCCAGATGCTCAACCTCACTTTCACTAGGTAACGCAAAAGGCATTAAACTTGAGGTTTTGAGTAGAGACCGGCCTATATACAGTTAACCGGTCGGACTGAGAGATGTTTTCGCAATTGAACATATATATTCACATTCAGACTTAATCGAATGCTCGGTCTCCGTTGACAATTATATCAAGTACCTGTCTCCATTAAATGCTTTTTCAGCTTATCCAGACAACCAATTGTGTAAGATACCTGTCTATATACACATGTTGAGGTGCTTGCCATGTAATTTTCTATTTATTAGACATGTAATTTTCTATATAACTATTTATTAGACATGTAATTTTCTATATAATTATTTATTAGACATGAAATTTTCTATTTATCTTATGAGATGCACGTCTGCTTATCTCGTGAGTCACGTGATAAACCATCACAAGTGTATTTTATATTTTTTTAAACTTTTCCGAGGCTCACCATCACTTTTACCTACTTAACCTAGCCTTCATATCCAGTTCAGGAAGAATGTTATATTTTTAATACCCCCAGGTGATTATTTAACGGATTTGTCTAGCCTAGGTTTTTGATTCAGTTGGGGATCTTCAACGTGTGCCTGACAACATACAGGCTATTTACGGTATTACATCTGCATCCACGGCATTACATCCATTCCGAAGAAAAGGTGGGTGTGCGAATGTCTCTCGCCAGAAAAATTCCGGAGATCTCGGTCGAGAATTGAACCCTCGATCCCGTGGGGATAGTAGGCCAACTCACTAACCACTCGGCTACAGGCACCTTTAATCCCGTAACTCGTCGCGGAATGGGGTTATATAGCTGATCGATGCGTGCGTGGCCTTTTACTCACTTGTTGACTCGATCCGATTTGCACTCCCTGGTCTGCGTCGAGATGCCGCCTCCACAAGTCCGCGAGCACGGCGACCACGCCGACCAAGGACTCCACGTACTGTCCGTTGCCACGTATTTGCTCTGGCCCACATTTCGCGAATAGTAGAGATGTTGCAGCTGCGAGAGAGAAAGAGAGGAAAGAAAAAAAAAGGGCGGTATAAACATAATGAGTCCCATTATATTCAAAAGCGCGCGACGCGCATAAATACGTGTATGCAAAAACGGTTTCCCGCCGCCACCTCCCACACTAGGCATTCATTACTCAATGGATTCGCGTGTGTACTATTTCTGTCTAGCGATTGTCACTAGATACGGTCGCCCCGTACATATAAATAAACGAGATAACTCAGATGTGGCGGAGGCCACCGATATATTTTATACAGACCTGACAGTTGTGAAGCGCTCGCGCGACCCAATGATGTAACTCGCTCACACGCTTCCATTCATGGAAAATGTAACCTTGCTCGATGGTTGGATCTATTTTTAAATTTTGTGGCATGGAGCGTATCATTGTATGTATACAAGAGAAATGTTTTTCCGCCCAAGGACGAATTGGACATCCAAAAAAATGTACTCTCATTTTACGAGTTTGTCTTCAATGTCCGCATATTCGGATAACAGTCCACAAAGTACAATACGTCACAAAAGAAAACGCCACTTTTTAACGATTGTTCGATTGCACACCTATTTATGATCCAAAAAAGACTCTCGAGTTTATGAAGTCCATTTACGATTGATTGATAAATTGGTATTAACTGCGATAGGATAATAAGCTCGTAGTTGTTGTTTTTAAGTCCTTCGTGTCGTCTCCGGACCCCGAACCTCGATCCCCCGACACCAGGTGACTTCAGGGAGCAGAAGCCCCCTGAGTTTTCTTGGCAGAATACAGAGGTGGTTTGCCATTGCCTTCCCCCGCGCAGTACCACGAGCCAATCAAACGATCGGCTGCGCTGGGAAACGAACCCAGATCCGCTGGTTGGTGATCGAGCACGCTACCTCTCAGGACGGAAGCTCGTAGCCACGTCTTTAAAGCTTTCAACAGATCATTTTTTTTTTGTTTGAGGCTGTAAATTGTTCAGTTGTCGACACACTTTGGAAAAAATAGTACTATCAGAAAATATAATGTTATGTTAAAAGGACCCTGCTCTGTACACAGAAAAGGAACCTCAGTTCCATTTCCTACAAAAAAGAACTAAACCTAAGCTAATGTTCCTATTTATGAAAAAGAACCAAGGATCCAGTTCCTAGGAACGGAACTTTTCCGTTCTGATCCTGCCCCTCACGTTTTGCCATAGCAACACGAGGGGAACAGTAAATGAATATAGTTAAAAAGAAAACTAGATAATTAGGCTATCGAATTTTTGGTTCGAGATTTACAATCTACCTTCTTCTGAGGTTTTGTACACATAAACATAAGGTTGGAGCACATGTATTTGTGTATCGTGTGGAAATTTGGATTATGAAATTTTTGCCATTCAAAAAATCTGTTGCGTCACGTAAAAGACAATACACGCACATTGTTTTCGCACAATTCACGTTTCATCGTTGGACACCCCGTAGTGCACAGCATGTTGGCAGTAGAAGACTGAGTGAACAAAACGGCCATGCATTTATTTAATTGGCGGTGCGGACCACAGAGCGAGAGCTACTTGTGTTATGTTTATCACATTTGTTATGTTACACTTACACAGTGTGACAAGGGACGCGTGACGCAACAGGAAATCGTCATAAATTATTTCAATATTCTGATACTGAGGACGATTTACTGGGTCAAGTCAAACCCTTTTCTTCAAGGGGACTGCCATAAAATGCTTCCCGTGCCAGATTACACTGAACAGTGCGACTTAAAACGACGTTTTCAAGTTTACCCACAAGGCGTTTCAGAGCATGTAGAGTCTTAAATATTTCAAACGTCGTGGAAGGCATCTTAAAATTAAAATGTCATCCTAAAAAATCTCCTTTATTATGCATGCAAGGCACAAAACCATCTCAGTTGTTCAGACCGACATGTGGTTAGATTGTACCTGGTCCGATTCCAGGTTCGATTCCTGGAGGATTTTCCATCAAGAGGTACATCTTAAAACATGCCTGAATTATGTTGAATCACCAGGCAGAATCACATAATGACATGTACTGATATCCACTACTGCAGGAAAACGAAAATACAAATAATAATAATAATAATTTAAAAAATATCAATACCCAATCCTTAAAACACACGAAATGATTAATAAAATTGCCAGTAAAAAATTATCACACTATTAAAATGTTTTTACTAGTACGGTATAAAAACATTACAACAACAGAAAAATTACCGGGATAAAAATATTACAATAACAAAAATACAATTATAAAAAAATTACCATGAAAAAATATATTAAAATAATGAAAAACTACAACATTAAATAAAAAAAATACAATAATAATAAAAAATTGAAAAGAAACAAAAATTATGATAATAAAAAGCATTATGCCAGGAAGCTCCCAGAAAAGGCTACATTTTTATAACGCAAGAAGGTATTTCCATTTTTGAAGCCTTGATTTACAAATGTGAGTGCAAAAAATAAATTTAAACGGTGCTGTACCGGAGGTACGGCTGCAGCGTATGATACGTTGTAGGGCCCGAGCTAGTAATTTGTCGGGTACACGTTTTGGGAAGTTTAAAGGTCATGTAATCTTGTAAAGTATCCCTGGACTTTCATTATTACCCTGTTAGACCAATCTCCTTCCCTTTAAAATCCTTTTAAAAATAACTTATTTTTCGTTGTCTTCGATAATTTTATTTTGGGCCGTTCATTTTTTTTGATGTAATTTGTCGCTAACCAATGACGCACTTCCGTTTCATCAAGATTTCGTTTTATACCCTCGTACCCACGAGCATAAACGTATTTTAGGTAAAAAAATGAAATTGTCTAAATTTGAGACGCCATAAGTTGCAGTGCAGACCCAGCAACTACATTAACATTCCCCCAACTCGATGATGTCCAACACAAAAACGGGTCGCTTTTTCCACACGCTTCCTCGGTTCGACCCAATTCCACGGTGGTCTCGCGATAAACGTAAACGTCGTGCTGCGGCCAACCCACGCGGTGTCGAATCGCCAATTTCACGCGTGCGTTGGCGTCAACAGCACATCACGATTTTTCAGATCCTGCGAGCGGCAGTAGTAGCAGCCTCACATTAAGGCTTTTTTTCCACGACTTCACCAGTCACAACAGAGACCGTGAATAACAAAGAGTCAAACATGTTTTCACCTTGTTCCGACATATTGTTGGAGGTGTTGCTTTTTTTTTTTCTTCTTCTTTCGGTGGTGGGGGGATGGGGGAAGGTTAATCACTAAATCGCGCTACTGTCAGACATTTTTCTTGTAGGTGGGAGATCACGCATTCACGCGTACGTGAATCGAAAGTTGTTTTAAATCCCGTTTATAGAGTTGTTTGACATTAACAATGCCACAATGGTGGCGATGAGGCAGGTTGAAAGCGCAATGTTCGACCGAAGACCGGAATCAATAAATTTAACTTGAACAATGTTAGTCTGTATGCGCGACCACAACGCGATGGAAAACAGTAACCGATGTAATTATACCGCATCAGTTCTTTGAACAGAAAAATAAACAGTACATAAATAAACATACCCATATAAATTATATAAAAAAATACAGTGCAATATCTGCGAATTACATACACAATTACCATTGCCATTCGGATCTACCAAAAGTTATTCGCGTCTATTACAATGTAATATTTACGGTAATGTGGTTTCTACGAATTTGCAAGTACGAGTATTTTATTTCTCGTACCTAATGCCATAGCGACACGAGGGGTGTATAATCGCCAGTTCACTACAGTGTAATAATTAGGAGTAATAAAATAATAATAATACTTGTGTTCGCGGATACCTTTTTCAGTTTTCAAATTACTTTTCAAATAATTTTGAAATTTAACTATTATGGAAGTATACAATGCATGAAAGTTAATTCCTGGAGAATTTCCGCGATATCGCTCAATTAATCCTAGATTTATGTGATCGTTGTTGTTAAATAGTCTATGGTTCTCAAGTGTCGAGTGAACAGGTCTTTCACGACGTCATTGTGACGTCACTAATCAATAATCAGAGGCACGCATTTTGATTTTGCAATCCATATCGCCACAACGTTAATGCCTCAGCCCTGCTGGTACCATTGCTCGCAGCAATGCCTGTACGTAAATGCTGCCCCGTGTGCAGGCAATCATTACCAGCACTGTACTGCGGAAAAGCGATGCTAAATATTCTCTGGGGAAGAAGCGGTGCTACCGACAATATGGCAAGCTAACATTGATATTCCAAGTGGTTAAGCTCAAATGTACCACGAAATCGACAGCTTATGCCTTTGATCACCTTGATGTTATTTTAACCAACAGCGAAATTGTGAACACGACCCTCACATGCCGAATTCCACACAAACCCACCCGTGTATTTTTTTCTGCTTAAAATTAATAAATAATATTTACCATGGTAGACGGGACGCGTTTCGTTTACGCCTCCAAACTCATTCAGCTACTAGTAGGCCAATACTCGTATTATACTGTATATTAAAAAAAAAATTAAAATAATAATTTGTATAAATCTCGAGCAGTAAAAACAGCAACCGTACGATTGCTATTCCAAAAAGAGATTAACTATACTTTATTTTCCATGATTTTTTTTACTAATGTTTTTAAGATTGCAGGCGTTCTAAGAAACATTGCAGACGCATATTTTTTATCAGCATAACCTTTTTTTAGAAATCTGACGCCGCGAAATAAATAATCCTTTTGTCTCAATTTTACAGTCAGATTTCTCAGAAAATAGATAACAAGAACTCATTCGTTTATTATAATAAAAAAGTGTTCGCCTCACATGTAATCAAATCTGATGGCATTGCTGGGGGCCAGCAATGCCACCAGATAAGTTGTCGGAATGCAATTTTGTACCCAGGAAAGGCGACACCACATCGATGTTGGCGTCAACATCGTTCGAATTTATTTTATATCGATTAGTTCAACTTAAAGTATTTCCTATCGACGCGAATAGCGAAAAGTGAACGTCTCAAGGGTCCACTTCATCTCTGCTTCTGCCGCTGTAAGAAGACCCAAGACTAATTTATTCGCATTTCCAATGAGTGTTTACGTTAAACCACCTCTCTCCTATGCAAGAACCGCATGCCTGCATTTCAAACTGATTTACAGGTTCTGAAGTTACAGGGGTACCTAAAGTCACGCCCTCGCTTTCGCCGCGAGAGCTTTTGTATAGTCTTGTTTGCCAAAGGAAGCGACAGTGAGAGATGATTTCTACGCTTCCTTTTCGACACTCCCCCTCTCACCTTCATCCACCTTATCCACCCAGTACAAATGAGCCTGTAAAAGATAGTTTACATTTGCCGAGCATGATCTGATCGCCGATCATGGCTTTGCGAACAGCCGCGCTATCTAGCGAGGTAACTCGTATCTGAATGATATTTTTAAGAACATTATCTCCTGTAGTGAATGATATTCACTAGATATTTATGACCAAAATCGTTATTCGACAAATGATCGTGCAGCGGTCTCTTCATTAAATTTCGTAGCGGTAGCGCGAGCATTAACACAAAATACGCGCTACGTAACGTAAACATAGCTCTCATGCTATCAGGACTCTTGCTGAGAAATATTCTAACTAAATTTCCGTTCATTACTTTTGGCGGCAATTCGAAATACAAGCATTAACTAAATACATGTACTCGTGTAGCGGCGTCACCTATTGAATAAAGTATTACAACCGGGTGTGTATGAAGCGATTCAAGGCTTCACAAATGTAAATGCAAAAGTTCGTTGGCGGCAAATCAAAGTTGACGAATTAACTAAATGCTCGCGCAGAGCGCCATCTATTGAACAAAATTTACAACGTGGCATGTATCAGGGTTTGGCAAATGTAAATTAATAACTTTAACTTATGCAGCCTGGCTATACCAACTGCCATTCCCCTTCCCTTCCCTGCCCCTCATATATCGCCATAGCGACACGTGTAGTAGTAATCCTGTAGTGATTGGCACTACGGTGACTTGTAAAAAAATAAAAATAAAGAGGCTGGATCCTTTCTTGGATCGCGATCGCAACGACCAAGCTCGGCAAGTATAAACCGTCCTTAATGGTGGAGCAGGGACCGGTGCGAAAGAAAGGGGAATGACTGCATTGCCGGTAGATGGTAGGGAGATAGAACGTGAGGTGGTGGAGAAGAATGGAACGATATGGAAAAATGCCTACGAGGTGTTATGGCGTCTCTCACACGTGCAACATGCGGTTGAGTGACAGCTGTTGACAAGTGTACGCGTTGCTCGTGTCCGGCCGCAGCGCTCCAATGAAACACGCCCGGGGTCAGGTAAAACAGTTTCCAATTGTGATGGAGCCGATGGGGGAATGATCCCCGCGCGGGGGAAGACCCGAGTTGGCCAAATCGGTTTGGCTCGATCCCATCGATCATCGGTGGACAGAGACAGGGAGTGGAGTGGATGGAGGGAGGAGAGTCAGCGGTGTGAGGAATGGTGGTGGGAGGGTAGAGAAGATCATATTAAGGAGCGATGGAGGGAGAGTGGGAGCCGTCGGGTCAAAGCCCAGGGTGGAAACCATGTGTGAGTTTCACAGGGGCCGGGGGCTCTCATGGTAGACCGGGTCTGACGTTAGGAATTGAACATGGCCGTCACAGAGGGAGAGCTCTAAAATTCGTTTGGGTCGGTTTGGCTTTGGTTCGGTTGAGCTTTGAAGTGTATGGGAGAAAATTAATTTCCCAGAAACTGTTCAATTAGATACATTACCTAAGCCACACGAGGGGTACTGAATCTCATTTAGCGATTATAACTTATGCTTAAGCTATCAGCAAATTAAAGTCGGATTTTAATTTATTCGTGGCACTGTAACAATTGTTGCAATGTGTCAATCGAACGCTTAGAAAACTAGCAAATTGTCGGCGTTTAAATCGAAGATTTTTTAATGGAAAACAATGAATTATAATTTTAAAATTGGGGAATAAATTTAATGAAATCTTGCGACACCTTTCCGAGCAAATTGCTATTTTGGCTTTCTAACATTTGTCGATTGATATATGAATGGCGCAGATTAACCTATTTCTTTAATTGAGAAACGAAAGGTTTTGTTATAATTATTTTTAATACAGCTCTTTAAACACCTGGGCGTTTTAGAAACTAGTGTTGCCTTATGCCAGCGGTATTCAAAAGCTTTGACTTTACATTTTCTTCCTGCGTAGCATCCATTTTTGCAGGTACCTAAAAAAATTAAAAAAAAGTTGATTTGCAACACAATGACCAACTCCCTCAAGCGTATTGATTTTTAGCACTAACTCAGACGCTCCAAAGCCAAAAGAACATGGAAGAAAGAATGTGTCTGAAATTTTCTAGCAGTACAGGGCGGCACTTTCTTGAAACGAGTCCCTCACCGTGTGCATCATTCTGATCTCTCTGTATAACGAGCCTATATTTACCAGACAAAGCGGACACATTTCCACCGACACCCGACAACCGCTCTGGCCAATGATTAATGCGTTCTTCAGCACCGTCGATTGAGCACCGTATATATCTACGGCCGTAAGCCTCTCTTACGCCACACAGATTCCGTTAAGACATGGCCGCTCTATCTCTCTCTCTCTCTCTCTCGCTTTCTCTCATCCAGAGCAAAGGTCATAGACCGCCGTAGTAGGTGTCGTCTGGTCTGATGAAGATAATTTATACGTCCCGTTCTGCGAAACACTGAACGGTCGTGAAGGCCATGACACGTAATTTGTTACAACGCCGTATATATATATGCATGAGCTAATTTGCTCCTGAAAATTACCTCGGTGATGAATGCGGACGATACGTTGGGCTCGCTCAAAGTCAACGGCGGCTCGTGATCAAAATTTAGAGGTGAGGTCGGCGATCTGGCGAAAATCTATTTCTCTTGACGCGTCGACAGGCGATCGTGCGGAAATACTCGAAAGTTTTTCTTGACTGCGAAATGTAGCAATGGAATTATTTTTCTTTGTTTTTATATAGTTAAATCTTTCATTTCGAAGCGCATTTTCAAGTTGATGAATGCAAAGTAAATTAGTTAATTTTGATACAGCAACTCCAGAGGATTGTTGAAAATGTTGCCGAAAATCAATTATACTCTTCTAGCACACATTCTCAATCACATTTGAGATGGGTGTAAACTATTCGAGAAAGCAGCTACAGTATATGGAAACTGATGGGATGTCATACAAGAACAAGTCAACGCCTAAGCGCTTCCCTTACAGAAAATTTGAAATTATTGAGTACATTTGAGATGAGCAAAAAACCATTCCAGGTGCAGGTATGGGGACGCATGTTGTGTTACGAGGTGAAGGGTATGACTAATTAAATCACTGTCTAAACGCACACCGCTTAATCACGCTTGAGTAGAGTGTGCTTTGTCATTTCGACATTAGCACAAGCCGAATCTCGATCTCAGCGTGCCCCTGCACCCCTACAAAACTAGTATGAGTATAAGATAGATACAGAATATCATGCAGTACTTCTCACTGCAGTGAATAAAAAATATCTAAGTAAACCAATAATTTACATATACGTGTCAACGAGGCGTATTTGATTCGTAGCGTAAACAGTTGAAAACAAATACATCATTTTGTTTATCCCTAACTGTGTCTGTCTGTCTGTCTGTCAGCAGACTTTTACCGAAGTCCATCAGCAGCCAGCCTCCCCCACTCTCAATTCCAAATTTCGCACAAGTCAGACAGACAATAGTGAAAAGAATAAGTAAGTCTGATTCAGGAAACATTCAAGACCTACACAATTCGCTATTCGTCAATCACCAAAACCTCTTACCCACCTCGTAGAACCAATGGCAGATGGAAGATGTTCATCGATTTTTTAATTGCGAAACAAACGTCCCAACATATTTGAACAGGCGGGTGATGTTTGCCTGCTTCTACTCGTCCCAGAACCCCCACCAGTCAAACCACAATAAACAAAGATATTCCGATTAGACAACCCACCTATTCCCCCTCAGACTCTCCCTAAAAATCTATTTTCGTTATATATATATATTTTTTCCCCTCGCCACCAAAACCGAATAAACATTTCATATCCGCGGAAACGCCCCCAACCAATGTTGTCAGACAAAATCCCGAGCTTAAACGGGACCACCGAGCACGGTATTTACCGCGGTTTCGTGTCAGTCTCTCTATCTCTATATCCCTCTCCCCGTGTTCCCTTCGGAAAGAATAGCTTCAGGTGTGATATAGTTATACGACGTGTGCCACACACAGAGACCTGGGTATGAATTATTTACAGCTTATAGCCTAGAAAAACACACCCTCCGTGACCCCGGTCGTCCCCCCTACCACCCACCAACCTTCCCACCAACCCCTCCTCCCGAAGGGTCCAAACAACACACACGCTTCATCGTTTAAGTCCCATCAAGACGCGCTAATCAGCGATAATCATCGCAAGACGCGGGACACCGCCACGAGACCAGCGCGTGCATTTGTGTGTGTGTGGTGCTCCCTTGTGGGCGCGATGCCAAAGCCAAATCTCGACGCCAGCGCCCCCACAATCACAATGACGGCGCGCGCGCACACCCTTTATTGTGTCACCGTTTTCTGATGTTCCCTCGGTTTCATACTGGGGTAGAAGATGCGTCAAGTTGTCCCCTCTCTACATTCCCAGGAGTGGGGGTGGATTCAGGCGAGACTCGGTGTCTTGTCTCAGGATTTTAACGTGAATACGGTTATAAAATTGCTTTCCAAAAAAACACAAAAAGACAGATGTGACGTCACACTTTTGACGGAAATGGCGTACAATATAACAGCGCTGTCTACCCGTCAATAACCTTTATTACTAAAAATGGCTGCCTTCACGACTTCGCCGCCGCAATTTATCTCATTCAGTCGATTCGCTAATAACCATTTGTTTATGACAACCATTTGTTTACACAAAGAACTCGCATTTTCTGCTGATACACTCTGCAAAGGAATATTGTTTAATGATATAAAATAGTCCGGTGCGGACGGTCCCGGGTTCGATTCCCGGCAGAGGCTCTCGTTTATTCGACGAGCCGCAGTACTGGCATCACCTCTGAGCTTATATTAAGGAGTCCAGAGCTTAGGGGTGGATCCTGCAGCCTGGCTATTCCAGCTACTATTCCCCTTCCCTTACCTGGTCCTCACATATCGCCATAAGGACACGATGGGTAGTAACCCTGTAGTGATTAGCACTATGGTGAATAAAAAAAATAAACGAGTGTCCGCGTCTGGAATCGAACCCACCACATCCGAATCCCAACCAGTTGCAAATTACAATTCCAACTGAGCCATGACGATTTGCATTAAAAAAAACTGAGGATTTTTCCAGCCACCTAACAAACTTTGAAGTAAACTCAGCACCAACTCGATATAATGACGATATCGGACTCTGTAGTATGAAAATTACTACAAACAACATATTCTAAATGTGTCACTGCTGTGAGGTATTGCATTTGTGAAGCAGTAAAATATGCGGTATCTACACGTATATATTGTGGTGTGAAAACTCAAGAAAAATTGGTAAAACCAAGGGCAGGTTGGATAAACTTTTGTAAATAATAAATGTATAATATTTTTGATTTGGGCTTTAAGTCTCAACAACTCGGTCAGATCTATCCCAGTCTTTCTTGGGTTTCATTTATATTTTCAGAGCCTCCTCTCATCTCGAGTGAAACTCTACTTGTTTCAAACCGAGATCCTAACCAACACAGAATTTTAAAAAATCCACCAAATTTGTGTTCATCTGAACAGAGACCAGTTTGCTTTTAATTCGGATATCATGACGTACTGTTCTTATTGTAATTGTAATTATTTGATTAGTATTTTTGGTGATTGATGAAGTGGTAACTCCTTAACGTACCTCTGCTAATAGGTGAGGGTTGGATAAAGACGTGATTTGGCTATGGGCGAAGGTGGTCAAAACTGAACAATTCGCATTCCGGAATCGTCCCCCTCACGGTTTATAACGTAATGGGACAGCCATTTTTGTTTGCCATTCTTTTTCTACATTCTAAAAAATTCGTTAGATACTGGCATGCGCATAATCAGAATGACGGCTAATTTTAGCACTCATACGTTTAAATATTCCTTGTACGGATTGAGGCGTTAAAGGGCGCTTTAATTTCGGTGCTGGTCTTTGAATACCCATCAAAGCTGCATGTCTTTACAAAAGTTTCATCTCCTCTTTCAGCGCATTTTCCATTATCTTTGTTGACATGTTTCGCAATTTCATTCTAGGGTTTTCATTACTTTGCCCAAGATGTTGTATGTGTGTACGCAAACAAATTTCAAGTTTTGCTATTGTTTAGGCCTTCATCAAGATTACAATTTATCCTCAAGATGTGCATCTATCTAGCGTGGGCGACATGAAGGGAATAGATCACTTTGAAGAAATGCCTGCAATCATTTAGAGATGCAGTTGCGCTTTCATGGTCTAGCCAATAATTCCAAAATTCCAAATTCATTAAAAAATTCACAAAACCTAATTTACAAAGGATACAGCAAAAAAAAAAAAACAATATTAAATACATGTACATGTATTTTTCAATTTTTGTTAACTAATTTTATAGAAACATTTTTTATACAGACAAATAGGATATGCCATTTAAACGATAAACTTTATATTTTTCAACCACCCACAAAAAATCATAATAGGCCAGACAACACGTACATACTACTGTAGCGTGGTGTATTCCTACTTTCAAACGTGGCAGTATATCCATACGTACGCATATTCGCAGAACAGTAATACTTGTACAATCAAGATGATGGAAGGTAATCTTGGGTTCGAATCTCTTATCTCTCAAATACCGTGACGCTTCCAGACCAGACACACGTTTTAGATATTGCTGTCCAAGTAACGCTCGGTAAATGGCATCGAGCTGAGAGAAATAGGTCTTATGCTGCACAAAACTCATAGTGGTAGTGGGAGGAGAGGCAAAAACATGGCTAACAAACAACAATGCCGTGAACGCCAGGAAATATTTAGTGATAACAACTGGCAACAGAGAACTGGCAGCACTTTCGCTCGCGTTGTAGTGGGGGTTGAGAGGGTGTGTCGAGTTGACCTCACTCCCTTCTTCCCCACTAGTAGTCTCAACATAATCGTTCCGCGCTATTTGTTGATCTTTGCCACAGCCCGCAGGGCTGTTCAGATAATTACAAGATTAACAAAATTTTGAAAAAATGTCCCGTTACATTATTTATCCTGAAGTAAAGTAAATAAAATAAAAATAGACCCTTGTATGCAAATGTGAAATTAGGTTAATGAACCCAGCTGTTTTAAAGCAGATGCAGATGAGATACTTGAAAAAAAAAGTTAAGATATTTATCCTCATTTGAGTTTAATTCTGATCGAACTTACTCCATATTTGAACAAATATGGTCAATGCCAGGCCACACTATGAGACCAAGTGCAGACAATTTCAATAAAAAATCTGTAGAACCTGTGGAATTTGCAGCTAAAACGAATTACAGTTTGAAACATTTTTCATATTTTCGTTTAACAATCAGACTGACGAACATTTTCCCTCATCGCACTTTTGCTGATTGAAAAGTTCTAGGTTCCTTTTGAAAATGAACTTAGGAACGCCTAGGTTCCTCTTAATTCTTGAGGAACTGTAATGGGAACTTGTTCCTTTTAATTTGTAACTTGTTCCTTTTTGCGTGAGAGCAACGGGAACTGGAACTTTTTGCATGGGAGGAACAAGAACTGGTTCTTTTTCAAAAGGAACGAACTTGGCACTGCGTATTTGCAAAAGGTTTTAGAAAGTATTTAGAATTCTGGAAAGTGAGCAGGTGGTGCTCAATTCAACTCATCCGAATTGGAGAGCGTGGAGGAGTGCAGTGGAGATGGTGGTGGTAGTGGGGGAGGAGGCGTTGTACGGACCAGAGTGGGCCGGCTGATGCCTCTTGACTGCTGGCTACTCCACCCTGGCCAACGGAGCCTCGCAACGGCGCCGCGGGAGGGCCTCGCGCGTGCAACCCTCAACCAAATACAGAAGTGCCTACGTACTCGTGTTATGCGCTATGCCGTGCGTGCCCGGATGGTATCGAGGAGGAGAGAGGTTTGTGGAGTGGCGCTGGACTCTCGACCGACTTGACTGACTGGCGAACGCGTTTTATGAGGAGCAATTAATCAGCCGAAAAAGTGCATCCCCTGCGGCGGATATAAAAATCCCACGACAATGAGGAGGAGGAAGAGGAGGAGGAGGAGGTGAATTTACCGTGGGGGTGGATCGGAAGTACGGGCCAAGGGGGGGAGGTGAGAGGGGGGAGGATTTTGGGCGAGGCAAGGTGGGTGGAGGAGGGAAGTTGTGCGGTTGCGAAGAGTGAGATTTTTGCGCCGGTGTGGCCGATTAGGATCGAGGCGGATAATATTCGCGGCGGGGTTTTGTAACACGTCATTTGGTATAAAATGGCTCGTACTTTTTTATTTACTGGAGTGGATGGCGGTATATGTTTTTTTTTTAAGCCGCAGATTTAGGCGTATTTTATTTTTTATATAGTTACAGAGAGAGAGAGAGATATAGCGTTATAATAAAAAATAACTCTTCGAAAAGGTGAATCGTTTATGTGAGCGAGTAAACATAATAAAATTCTTGGCACCACATCACTTAGCGGAGCTGCGATAGCGCTCGTAACTCGTAAGATAGTGTCAATATTAGAGTTTACGGATTCGCCCGAGACGAGAGGCGAATGACGATACGAGAATGTCGATCTTTTCTTGTAATACTGTAATACTTGTCTTGTAATACATAAATGCTTGACGTTTGTCAATGGGGGTTAACAAACGTATTCGTCTACCTAGTTAACGATGTTTAACGTGCACCTGACATCGTACGGACACGGGTCTAACCATGTTGGAGTTTAGGCTTAGGATCTTAGTAGGATACAGTAAGATGCTAGTAGTGCAGCATCAGCAGTAAACGTTGCTCTGATTTGCATTTTTTCCACAATCGCCAGCGTTATCTTTCCATCAGGAATGCTTCGTCATATTTGAGGTAAGCCCCGCGTGTAGTTAATTAAAAATATGCTGAACGACCATAGTGTACTACACATATACGAGCATATACTGTACGTAACTGCTTGAAGTAAATACATGTACATTAGAAACTAGTTAGCCATCGACATGCACCGGAAAATTATGACGAGGCGCATGGTCGAGCCTACAAGGGCGCCTAAACATTGACGTGAACCCCACTTTTGAACGATATAATCAGAATAAAATTAAGCCTCAGTGTGGTACCCACCTCAACTTGATAAACTGCTGATGTTTTGGTGATTATTAGCAATAAAGTAAAAATTACAAGGAAAGAAATCATTAGCAGGCAATATGAAAAAACTAACAAAACAAATTTATGCTACACTAAAACATATTTTTTTAGAATTTTGTGTAACGATTAAAATATCCGAATGCGAAAACAATAATATTTTCTAAATAATAAATGCCAAAGCCCACATTTTTTAATCCGTTGTCGCCCAGTTGTTTAAAGAATTGGCTTGAGCTGACAGCAACGGTCTCGGGGTCAAATCCCGGTGTTGACTCTCTCAATTAATCCCGAAAACTGAATAATGCTGAAGCCTAAGGCGAGCACATAATTAATACAAGCACTATGATGACTATGACATGCCCATGATTGCGGGTCCCGGCTGAGACATCACTAGTTTTCCGGGCGAAATTGTTTTCCCTTCCTTCGGAATACAAGTAATTCCGTGAAACCCGCTCCTGTACGTTGTCATACAGATCATTACCTAGGTCGGAGCTCACAGGTAGACTAGACCAAATTCCAAATTACCAGATAAAGATTACCTGGGACGAATATGTCACTAAGCCTCCTTAAGCAACCAGTACAAATAAAAAAGATAAACAAACACGCACCGGATTACTTATATTAATGCTCTCACATGTCGCGAGTGTCAATGTTTAAGTCAACATACGAGTATTTACGATCCCACAAGACTAACTTTTATACAAAATTCTCATTTGTTTAGTTCCAAAAAACATTCTTTGAGTTTCTAACCTTCGGGGCCTGTATCCAAACTCATACGGCCTATCTCTGGCGAAAACAACTGAACATTCTATTACATACAAGTATTATATACTACGACGAAAATACGAAATGCTTCGCCTATACAAACTAAGCACGCCTGTATCGGCTATATGGGGGAAAAGACGAAGGTTGAAAAGAAATTATTTAATTTCCTCTTCTCATATTATCTCCCCGTCGCCGCATTTACATATAGAGTATTTAGTTTTGACTATGTATTATACAGTAAGTTCGCTCTCGTACACACATACACACACACAGTCGTCGTAATATATGTGTCTGGCATACTCGAGTAATGGTCGATGTCATATCCACGTTTTTTGACGTACAACCGAAAGGCGCACACGTTACTGACTTTCCTTTATTCTTTATTAAACGAGTGCACGTACATGGGGGATGGGGGATAGGGGAGGATAGGAGGGCGGTTCAAAGAGTTTGTTCAGTTTAGTTACAATAGCCACGTCCGTAAACTGCGGCAACGCGCGAGTGGATAAAAATGTTCGTGCGCGTTAAAGCGAAGGGGAATGCTATATGGAACGAGTTCTGTGGGTTTGATTCAGCTGTCCGTTTGTACCTCGCTTAGGCGCACTCTCGCTATTAACTCCGTGAATGCAACCGACTTTCTTCAATCCCATTAAAATACTCGCCCTATTTCGGGGGGTCTGTTTACGGTGAAATAGATGGGGAACCAATGGAATGCACATCGAAACAAATGTACGAGTACGTCGTACGTCGTACGTCGAGTACGTCGTACGTCGAGTACGACGAGTACATCGAAATAAATGTACTAAAAAATATGTACTAGTAGGAGGAGCACAAGAACAATGAGTAAATTACTGTGAATTATATCATCCAAGATGAACGTTCTATGCATCAAGAATTGAGTCAAAAAAATTTTTACAAATCATTTTTTAAAAAAATAAAAATATATTCGTAACGTTCGAGTTGAAGTTGCTGTAAAGTTTCTCACGTACACAATTAACATCTGAAACAAAAATACTGGTTCAAACAATCAAACTACGAAATCGAATTCGCCTGGGCTCGATTATGAGATTAAAATTATTTTTCGCGAGTCACTAATAAAACAGTTGCAACGCTACGATAAATGCTACTAATTCTACCAAAATTGAAAGATAACGTAAATCACGAAAGAAAAATCACAATAGTACAAGTGCGAGAGCAGTGTGCTTCTTTAATAAATATTCGTTGAATCGGTATATTTTTTCCATTGAAATTCCATTGGAATGAGTATGCACCGGTTACATTTTTGCTCCAAGCTAGTCAATTTGGCAACGCGCCCTAACACGAAGGCACTTAAAATAGCTACCATTTAAACGTAACGCTTGAATGCATGTATTGACGAAACAAAAATGGATTTCAGCTTTGAAACTTAGCTAACCAGTCTAAATTATGTGACATTTGCTATACTGCACAAAGCGACATGTGGCCATGTAAATAGCACCCCATCTAACAAAATCTTTTTTTTTTACATTTTTTAATTTATGAATCGCGTTACATTTATGAACGTGAGTCCATAGAAATAATTCAAATTCCTGCAAGCGGACCCTTAATATACCGTACGACGTGTTTATCGCCCTTGTTCCATTACGCATTCACACGCGCATGCGCACAAATCTCGACCCCTCCCCTTCACCCCCCATGTGACATGCCTATCTATTGTGTGTGTTTTTATCGACCCGGCTAGACAGACTGCCTCACCTTGATCTTCGCGTGTCATGGAGTGTGAAGAACATTAACACACATTTAAAAATCGTAAATCACGCTTCAGTTTTTGCTGCTCCTCGCTTGGATTGCTGTCGAACTCCTCACCACCACTCCCACCCCATCCAACTGCCAATTTTTCCATCCCTATGACTATCCCTGCCCCCCTCCCCATTTCGATAATGCATTCAATGAATTCCATCGCTACATGATTTATCGGAGGGGGCCGCCCTTCTTCTGGCCTGCGCGCTAGTCTTTGTGGCGAATCGCTGCCAAGAAACGAAACGTTCTACCGAGCGAAGCACGCGGTCTTTCCACTGATATTGTTTTCCGCACAAGATATGAGCAAAATAATGCAACAAGCAAGTCTGTCATCCAAAGATTCTGTTGAAAACTAACAGCTTGTAAAATGCTTGAATAAAAAATATTTCAATAAAGGAAGGTTTGAAACTGCAACATTTTGAAATATTTCATATTCAAAGATTTCTATTCAAATTTATTGAGCATTTTGCAAACGACTCCTTCATAATAATATTCACATTTTAATTTATAAAAGTTTATAATTCATAATGAAAAAGTTTAATTTAAAATTAAACTTTTTCAAAACCTTTCTGCGGCATCTGATAAAAATTTAGTATCACTACAAATTTTAACTATTACCGTCGATGTGTCTTTTTGACTCCGATCATTCTCTCACCTACGGTTGATTTTTTTCCATCTCCTAACACCGTTGCTAATGCATTTCACAATGGGTCCCCCTCAAGAAGCATGAGTCTTCGTTTGACACCGTTATATATTAACTTATGTGTATTTGAATGGCTTCGACCAAATGAAGGCAATAATAAGCACATATATATGCAGTCTATTCAAATGCCATATGCTTATTGGTATGCAGCGTGCGTGCGTACATCAAACGTGGCACGGCAATTTTGGGTAGGAACAGAACGGAACAGTTTCGTTCCTAGGAACTGGTTCCTTTTTTGAGGAACTTAGAAACGCCTAGGCTTCTTTTAATTTTTGAGTAACTGGAACGGGAACTAGTTTATTTTTTTGAGGAACTGGAACGTGGATTTCTTTTCTGTGTAAATGGTTCCTCCTGCCATAACTTTTTTCAAAATGTGTCGACAGCGGAACCGAATGTGGCCATCTGGTATGTATTCCCGCAAATTTCCATGTAGTCCCTATGTGACGAGGAGAAAATAAATATTGCTTGGACATATTTATTTACCTCTACGCACTACGTTATGATATCATTGATTTTTAACAACATTTTTATCGAAGAAATGGAAAAATTCTAGATTCCTTTTGAAAAGGAACTAGGAGCGGCCAGGTTCCATTTAATTTCTGTTGGAACTGAAACGTAAGCTGGCTCAGTTTTTCATCGGAGGAACTGGAACCGGTTCCTTTTCAAAAAGAACGAGCCCAACACTGATGTACGGGTATTGCGAAGGGGCAACCTCATAAAGGTCGAGCACAGCAGATCGACCTAAATGATTCAATGATGTACGTCGCGATGCATTGTATAATGTTACAACATTTTGACTCGGATCGGTTTCGACTACCATCGACTAGATCGACTGAAAGGTAACGGCCGTAAATATAAAACTGCACACACCAAAAAAAAAAAATAGCGGTCTGTTTGGCATCTGTTGTGTTTCTGTTTGGATATTTGGCCTACAGCGTGTGATCCCGGCCGAAACCTTCACATGTACGCGTAGACAGACATTTCAACTCTATGTGAAACCTAAAAAGTACACTCTACGGCATTAAATTGACAAAAGCTTGGATGGTGATCGAATTTCTATCGACCATGGATTCGCTTTCCGTTTGTTTTCGTTCGCAACTCTATACGCTGTTCGCTACCTTGTAAGTGTAAATAGGAACGGAAAACTGCTACGGACAAGGTAATAAAACCAAGCTCCTCAATCAAATCCCTACACCTAGAGACAGCAACATTGGCACAACTACAGGGTATAAAAATCGAATTCGATCATCTTCATGTTTGTGTGGTTTTGTCGAGTATGTTTTCACCTTGCACGTACGATAGAAGCATTAACAATAGGTGCATTACCAATTATAAAAAACTAATTGGATACAGAGTGACAGTAAAAAATATTATACTATTATACTACTTTAAAAAAGACTTAGAGGTCAAATTATCGATATTTTTTATATAAATTATTTACTCTCCGTACCTTATGTATACAGGGTTGCTCATAAAAAAACTGCCCCTATAAATGTCGTTGTATTTTCTATAATATTGTATCGATTCGTTTGATATTTTTTTTACCAATACAGTACTAATATACAAACATCTTTGTCATTTAATTCGACCGTGCCCCTTGAAATATTAACAATTTCTAGTATTTAGATGCACCACAAAATTCCAAAGCAACACGAGAGGTACATAAAGTCTTCTTGTGACATTTACTGCAGTGATTTTGCGTAGTAATAATAACAATAATAATAATACTAATAATAATAAATATGCAGTCCAATTAATTTTTGGCTTTTCTAAAAATTCTTCGGTTTTTCAAATAATTTATTTGACAATTCAGGAATATTTTTGAATTGTTGGAATATGTTTTCTACAACTAAAATCATTCATAACCCTGCTGGTTACCTGTAATCGTTTGTTAGCGATGAAACTCATACATGGAACCGTGAGTGATTTTAAACATTTGTTTTAATATATTTTGCAATTTTATTCCAAATTTAGGGCATTGACAAAGGTATTTTATATGTAATTTATATTGCTTTGGAATGAAGCCCCTGAAAGATTAATAAATTTTATTAACAAAAAGCTCATTTACATACACAATTTTGAGATGTACCGAAAGCATTGATAAATTATAGCTTAATAGAAGATATTTTCCCGGACTCTGTTCCGTCTTTTCTAATATTTGGAGCTATTCTTGGAACCCTTTTTTTCATAGTTGTAGTAAAACTGCATTTTTCGCATTTACAAAAAATAATGTTCCAGTCCAAAGATAGCGAGCGATACTTGAATTGTCATCATATAGGAATGGTTTCGCTTAAGTTTTAGCCAGGCCAGTACAAAAACGTTCCATTCGCGGCTGCGGGATCCGATCGATGCCGGAAACTGGAATCGGAAACACAATTATTTCTAAAGAGAATGTCCTATCTTGTACGAAACGGGAGACCTCGTCACTCAGCTCAGCTGTCAAGTATCTCACGTGATGATTGGGGAGGGTTCTCGCGTACAATGCACACATGCCACCGTATCAGTTTACGCGGCGAAAATGTCTAGCACGAGTCACGTGTATACGAGTGTACATCGCAGATTAACATGTGGACAAGGCATAAATATGACTCAGGCGGGATTCCGAGAAGGTGGGGGGGGGGTCTCGCGCCGAAAATTTTAATTGGGAAATTGCTGGAGATCCGAACACGATGTTTCTAGACGACAATTCCTCGCGTTTACAAGCAACGATGATGCCCCCTGTCCTAACTAACAGAGGCAGCAACAAACACCCCTTTTTCGGCGCGTGAGTGACGTGTTATGGACGTGTCTGGTATACACAACGCGGATCTAAAGAAAATAGGGGGTGGCTCTAAAAATAGGATCTATTGATGCGCTGATCGGCTTAAGGTTAGGTCAACAAAACGAGTCCGCCGATAGAAAATAGTTCGTATGCGCTGTTCCGCAAGAATATGCCGAAACAACAAGAATGTGATTTTATTCCTATTCTGCGATTTATGTTATTGCAATAATTTATGTTATTTCTGTTATTGCTATAATACAACAAAAATAATAACAAAATACAACAATAATAATAATATATATTATGTATCACATATTCTATTATGTTATTATTGTTATACTATTACTTTTTTTTAAATCACAGTAGTGCCTAGCACACTACAGGATTACTGCACCCTCGTGTCTTTATGGAGATATGTGAGGGGCAGGAAAGGGGAGGGAAGAGGATTGGCAGCTGGAATAGCCAGGCTGCAGGATCCACCACTAAGCTCTGGACTCCCTAATGGAAGCTCAGGGGTGACGCCA